>JZKD02S1213774.1:106902-134579 GCA_000966675.3 Picea glauca | reverse complement strand
TGAATGCAGTTTAGACAGTACTCTGTGTGTCATGACTTAAACAAAAATGCTGATGGTATATGATTGAACATAGAGGTAGAATGATTTTGTAGATTTACGCTTTTGAATAGAAATAACAATATTAGCATTTGAGTACCAGACTGTTTTTCTGTTGATGATTTAGATAGGAAATGCTCAGTTTCGAGTTAGTCATTAGAATTCAAGTTTTTAGAATAGGTGTGTGTTTTATTCTTAGGATAGCATTCAAATAAAGACTAGACGCTTGCCTGCACATACTGTGTATCAGTTCGAAGTATACCAACCCTGGTTTGACAATTTAGTGATTCAGGACACTTAAAAGCTACAATTTAGCATCCTGACAGTGTCTATACATGGGATTAGGGTAGACCCCCCAAAGTTTGAGGCTATCCTCAATTTACCTCCGCCTTCCACACTTCGCCAACTCCAAATTTTGCAAGGGAAGGCAAACTTTTTACGTCAATTCATTCCCAACTATGTTGAATTAACGAAAGGATTTACTCGGCTTCTTAAGAAAGGGTACGATTTTGTATGGGACGACACTGCCAACAAATCCTTTGAATCTTTGAAACTCGCCTTAACCCATACACCACTTATGTTTCCACCCGATTATAGTTGAGATTATTTCCCGTACTTAGCTACTTCGGACTCTACCATTTCTATGGTTCTAGTCCAAGAGGATGATTAGCATGATGAACATGTTATATATCATTTGATTCGGAGTCTCATGATTATTTGCACCATGATTTTCATAGCTAAGTGTTGGGCCCGAGATATAATCAATTTATGACAGTTATTAGACACTTTCTGTCGAATGTACATATGTGTTTTTCACATTTTGAATGAGCTTTTTGAAGAATTCTATGCTAAAATGGTATGATATACACTAGGTACGTATGATTCGTGTTTAATGATATTATTGAGTACAATTCATCATGTTTTTTTACTTCCAAGGATCCGATTCACGTTTTTTGGTGTTATAGGGAAAAAATGCACCATGTTTCTTCTTCCGGCACTCAATCCAGCACTCCTTCCAACACTCGATCTAGTACCTGATCTAGCACTGTGTCCAGCACCATGTCTTGCACAAAAATGGAGGGAGACTTGGCGGTTCTGGTATTGGTGGCCAGTGATGGGTGAATTGGGAACGTGGGTTTTTTTCATGCTTGCCCCCTCTAGCTATTGAACTTCCAACAACTCAGTTTTAGTTGTTCAACAGGGAAATTATTGGTCCGCATTGTTTCAGCAGTTAGGGCATCATTTAAGGTAAATTGCCGAATTTAGAAGTTGTTTGACCCTCCTGTGGTTGACCACTTGGTTTGTAAACATTATAAATACCATTGTTGTGGTCAGATGATTGTTAAGAATTAGAAGTATCATTGTGATAGAGAGAAACATGATTTTACTATGTTTTTCTATTTCACATTGCTAGATTATATAAGAACTGTGTTTTTGAGTTTTTATGGTGAATTCATCTTGCTGAGCTTGTGGCGTGCTTTTAGAAAGTCACTACGACTTGCTTGGGGGGGGGCACCAACAGTTTGGTAATTGTTCTTTGTGTTTGTTTATGCATTTCATAATTTAGTTGTCCTCTTTATTTCCTATACATGCATTTTTTATTGTGTTAATTAGTTTGTTGTTATAATTTAATTGCTTTGATTCTCTTTTGTAGGTTAGCATGACAGATTGTGTTAGCATGCATTGATATTGTAGTTAGAAAGGAATTTGCAAATTACTAGACTAACCCCATGTGCAATTAGATATTAGATTATGTTTTTATTTATGATTTTAGAGTTAAATTTAAAAAGGATTTTTATATCGAATATAACAGAGTTTTAATTTGAGTTTTCTTCGACAAGGATTCGATGGATGGATAGGATTAATTTCAGTTTTCAATTATAGATTGCTTATTTCATTTTCATATAGATCTTGCTTACTTAGTTGTTGGTTAATACACTTGGTAGTTTAATTTTTAATGTCATGTTTTAATTTTTGTTCTTAAGCATTTTTCTTTTTGTAGTTTGAATTACTAAGATAGATGTAGCATAGCTTTACTTTATGCATTTTCTTTCCTAGAGTTAAATTGCAATTGTATTTGTTAGTTAATAGTTGAGCTTAAATATGAATTTTGCTTACATAGTATAGAAGTACAATGATGATCGCGTTATATTGTTGATGGTTAATAATTGAATATGCAGGGTAATTGACGATTGTTTATGTCATGGCTAAATTCTCATTGGATTGTTTAATCCATACCTTTCACTTTGCTATTGAGATCAGTATTGAGCTTATACCGCTTGAATTATTATTTGTTGTCAAGATCCATCAAGATATTATAAGACACCAAAAACATTCACACAACCACCAACATTATATTTGAGTTTTCATAGATTAAAATATAGTTTCCTGTTTTCATAGGTTAAAAGATAGTTTTCTTGCTTTCATAGATTAAAAAATATAGTTTTCTGCTTTCATAGATCAAAAGATATAGTTTCTTTCTTTCATAGCTTAGAAGATAGTTTTATCATTGTTGTAGGATAGATAGTATTTTTCTTTGATAGGTTAGAACATAGTGTTGGCCCTTGACCAAGTTTTGAGGAAACACTTGGTCATATTTGACCATTTTTGGAACTTTGACATCCTGTCAAAGATGGAGTGCCAAGCGAAGCATAGATCATGGGATCTCGGCCCACTTTTGGGCCCTTTTAGCGTTTTGGGGATAATGTAATGGGTATGGGATGTCGTCCCATGGGTTTACCCATGTTTAGGCCTATTTTGTAAAGTATAAATAAGTAGCTAGGCAATGTGAGAGAGGGAAATAAGCTAAGTTCTAGTAAAGGCTTCGTGTATATTGTGTGACCGACTTGCAGAGCTGAGTGCAAGTGTTGAGTGCACATATTGTAAGAAGTCTTTGTGCTAGATCTACTCGGGGAAGGAGGATCTGGCGAGGTGCACACAGATCTCCTGTCCTATGCAGAGTACAAGTTTGAGCTCTGTGTTGTAACTAGATTGACCAAAGATAATAAAGAAGAAGAAGACTCTGTGGACGTAGCCCCAGGGTGGGGGTGAGCCACGATAAACCTGTGTGTTGTGCTCTGTTCTTCGACCTAATGTTTTTGTCTCTTTCCATTTGATGTGGTTTGATATGATTAGGAGATGTGCTCTGCTATGATATACTTAGATAGATCTACTTTGCTTTGTGCTTCTTACATGTATGGGTGCAGATCTGACATATATGAAAGTGTTGTGTGCTAGACCTATTTTTCTATTTCTAAGTGCTAACTTAACCTAGTTCTAAGTGAATGTTGTGGTGTCATGTTCCATCTACAGAGTGCCATGAGGGTTAAATACTGATGAATGATCTATGCTAAAGTGTTTGCTAAGTGTTAGAATCACATATTTGTGTCCCATCTAAGGTTGCAGACACCTGAGTCTTGCAACCACCCCTGCCTCTACCTCGGGTGAGACTTCATCTGCTTCGCAGTTGTTGCTGAAAGGGTCGGTAGTTAGGGTTTTGTTGGTGCGTTGTTGAAGCGTTGAACCCTGGGTTTTCCCCTATGCCAACAAATGGTTCCATTTATAGGACTTGAAACTGTGTTATCTAGATGTATATCGGTGGCCACCCACCTTTTCCAACTGGCTCAAAATAGTTTTTTGACAATTTTGGCAATTTACTATTTTTAGCAGTTTTAACTTTTGGGGCCATTTTGAGGGCCTAAATGAAGGTTTTTCAGGATCGATCTCCTCAATGATAGCTAAAGGAATTATTGATTCCCAAAAATGAATCTCCTCGACGATACCTTTCCAACGGGATATCACACGCCTAAAACAGATATCGTATGCAAAAGTTACAACCCCGGGAAGTTGATGTACTAACTTACCCAAACGGGGCCCACATGACTTTTGGCGCTTCATCTCCTAGGGTTAGGTTTTTGGATGTATAGGGTTTTTGGAATTCTTTATTATTGTCAAAAGGCCTTCAGAGCCTCATTGTAACTTTCTTCTTGCGAATGCACGCTGTCGTCACATCTCTTCTCAAAGATAAGCCGCCACCATTCCAACAAGCTTGTTTCCGCTGCATTTTATAGTTTCAGCTTATTTCGTTATTGAATAGAAAACCAGTTTTACTGTATCTCTGTTATTTTGTGTTAAGCACCTGTTAATAATTTGTATTCATTTTTTTCTACTCATAACATATGGATCACTGTGATTGTTGGGAACTGAGGAAGAAGAAACTTTGTGCAAAAGGAAGCTCTTTGCGTAGGTCTGTTGCCCTAGTGTGCAGTTTTTTTTTACTCGACCTGTGAAGCTTTGTGCTAGGAATAAGGTCAGATCGGAAGAAAGGAAGATCATATCCAAAGAAAAGAAGCGAGATCTGAACTCTCTGTGCTCTAAGAAAAGTAAAAGTGGAAATTTCTGAAAGAAAGAGGCCAGATCTGCAGAAAAGAGGTAAGATCTGTAAGCTTTGTGCTCTAATAAAGGTAAGAATGGTCAAAAGTTCTTATATCTGGAAGCTTTGTGCTCTATAGAAGTGAGATAAGTGATTTTTTTTGTTTCTAGAGCATGGATCTAGGTATGTTTCATAGATTATGTCCCAGCTTAAAAACTAGGGCATTAATAGATGAAAGAAAGTTTGATATGAATAGATATGATAAGAATAGTGAAAGATATGTTATACCTATGCATAGAAAGAATTTTTGGACTAACCAATGGATGCAGGATCCTAGAAAGAAAATTTTGCAGGCTACCCATCATGATCCTAGCGCGCAGTACAAGAAAAGTTGGGGATCATTGAAGAGAAAGAGAGGATTAACTCTTTGTTACGGTTGCAGAAGACTAGGACATCTTGCTAAGGAATGCCCCAGGAGAAACCCCAGTTGCCTCGGTTGTAAGGCTATGGACCATGAATTACTGGATTTCCCTAGATTGATTTCTAGACTTGAAAAGTTGAATATGGAGAAACCAAACCCTAAAGGAGGTCAAGAGACTAAGATTATATAAGGACCCCAGAAAGAATCAGAGATTATGTTACTGAAAATAAAAGAAACCCTGGATGAACATAAAGATGTCAGTTTGTCAGAGATATTCAAAGAAAAGGAGAAATTTGAAGTAAGAATAGGAGAGTTTAACATCAAATGTGCTATAGATGAGGGAACACAGATGAACATTATGAAAAAAAGTACTTGGGAAACCCTAGGAAGGCCTGCTATGGTTCCTTCACTAGGAATAATAGGGTTGTTTAAAGAAAAAATGGTAACCCTATGCAGCAGAATTACCCAAATAGCTATGAGTACCCATGGAGCTTCGTCAGAGGAAGAGTTTGAATTCATTATATTTATTGAGGACTGTACCCCATTTCCAACTTTGTTAGGTAATATCTAGATTGAAAAAGACCAAATCTGGAGAAAAGAAGAAAAGGAAGCCCTGGAACAGAAGAAGCAAGAACTCATGGAATTTATGAATAGAAGGATCGCCTACTTGATGGAATAACAAGAGAAAATATATCGGTTGTTGAACACCAGGGACTTGGATGTCGAAGATATAAGAGTGTTAGAGGAACCATAGAAGACCGGAATACCTAATCCATATGAGGAAGTAGCATTTCCCTTGGATCTGAAGAAAGAACCTCAGCATCGCGAAGTGACTACGTCGAGAGAAGATAAGAATCAGAATGGAAAAAGGATGACCGAGATGAAGCTCATTGGGAAGAAGGATAGGAATCTAAGTAAGAAGAGAGACAAGATTGAAAATTTACAAAAGGTTCCAGAGGAAACTTTGCAGAAGGAAATATCACAAGAATCGAGCTTCGTCGAGATATCATAACAACGACATCTAGCACTTCGCAAGGGCAAAGAAATATAGCCGTTGGACTGATATACCTATTTGACTTGTGCCCTGAATGAACAAAAATTAATTTATGGCTCACCACTAGACCATTAGACTGCGCCATAATAGACATAACATAAGTTAATGCAGTCTCATACCCATTGCAAGTAGACCGTTGCTAAGTTTCCCTACTTAGTCCATCACGCCACGCACCGAGAATACGTTTTTCTAAGTGAGAATTTGAGCATGAAACCTAAGATTACTTCACCCTATGATCATTGCCTTGTTCCCATACTGTTCACTGTGGTCTTTGAATTCATTTCACACCCGAGATAGTTGACCCAAGCTTGTATGTTGGATGAGATCAACGCTGTCGAGAAAGTAGTTGAAGAAGTTTTGATTGACTTAATGACTGAGAGATTCATGTCAGAGTGAGGATTATCTATAGGAGTCCAAGCATTGTCAATGAGAGGACCCCAAGCCTCCCCTTCCACTGCTCGTGCCGATCCATCCTGGTTGACCGATGAGAAACAAACCAAGCACAAGGATGACATCGCAAATACCAAGTGTATCCCACGCATTCTACCTACTTACTTACCACCTCTAAGTGGTGCCATCAACTATGACAGTGTACCTCACGAATTTGAGTACACTTTGATCACTGTGTACCTTCTAAAAGGGGTGCACGCAATTCGCAATGACCAGGATAAGCTTGCAGCACTAAAATTTAATGATTTTAACCTTGGATATCGTAAAGTTTACAACATGTTAGCCCCACATAAGTACTTAACCAGGACCAAAGGCAATAATTCTAATATTGTCCCACAGTCATGGACCCAGAACCTCACGCAATCCACACTTCTTAATGTAATGAAGATCCTACACTTCGATAGACACCAGGAAGTCAATGCATGTGTCAAGTTGTTGCTGTCCTTCTACCACAGAGGATACTTATGGTTGGACCGCTGCATCACTGTGGATCTGACCTTGATCAATCAGATCAGAGGCCTTAATATGCAAGGCCCTGACCCACAAGATTTTTACCCTGGAAAGACCTCAAACTGAGCACTAGGGCAGAGGATAAACGAAACTTATGGCGATGTTGAGAAAGGCACACGAGGCTACAAGGTAGCCTCTATCCAGAGTGGCACAATGCACCTTGTCTATCAGCTGATCGTGGGCAAGCTAGTTCAATAGAACATACCAACACAAGTGACTAGATTCATAATCGACCTCGCAGGGAAGTGCGTCGAGGGACTACAGATGAACTGGGTGCAGTACCTTGTAAACCAGCTAGATCTTGATTGTAGAGAAGTGCAAGACCAAGGGTATGAGTTCCACTTTAGTTGGTTGCTCATACTAATCGCTTTCATCACCTGGGAGCTACCAGAAGGTGCCACTTTTCCAGAGATTGAACCCTTCGAACCACTGGCCACAAAGTTCTATACGTTGTGGTACCCCAGTGACATGAACAAGCAGTGGCAGTCCAATGACGTCTTCCACACCTATTACAACCAATTGAAGAATGAAATCTAGTCTACACCACGCCTCACCTCAAACACACTTCATAGGTTTATACCTTTGATAAAATTCAGTGCGGACCACCACTTTACCTATATCATAGTGCGCATTGATGAGCACAAACAATAGCTCTAGTTGTACTACAAGTTGACAGAAGAAGACTTGGAGCAGATTACCAAGGAATGGTTGGCGAACCTCCTTGTTGTAGCGGACCCCACAGAAATGTCCGACGTGGAAAGCCCTGAAGCTATGCTAGATACACCTGGACCAAGCAAGACTAAGAAGGATGATGAAGTTCAATATGTCCATAGCACATCCACGAAGACTACTTTGATCTCACCTGCACAGGGAGGTGATCGTGAAGAACTAGGTGGCACAGAAGTTGAGAAAAACAAAGGTGAGGTTACTCCACCTAGAGAGGAGGAGGATCCCACTAAGAAAAGGAAGATTACCCCACCAAAGCCCTCATCCCGAAAGACAAGTAAGGCCACTCAGACTATGTTTAAGACTAACCTCACACCGGATGACATCGACTTCTTAATTGATGCGTTGAATGATGCTTCACTAGATATCACAGAAAAGCAAGAAGCGAAGTAGGAGGAGGTATTCAGTCGAATCAAGGGCGAACTTAAATAAGTGCAACAAGAAATCCATTCCATCCGAGTAGTTTCTACTACACCCTTGACAATTGGAACAATAGGAATAGGCAATGAACCCACCCAATTACACCAGATCACCGAGAAAATCGAAGCCCGCCTTCAATGAGCTCAAAAAGACACAGCGCAAGCCACCCAGGCTTTGACACAAGTAGAGAGTGCACTTGTAGAACAATAGAGTAAGGAAGAATGGGAAAAGATTTCCCTACAAGCAAAGTGGGATGAGGAAAAAGCATAGTTACAGCAGAGCAAGGACCAGTTGCTAGCAGAGCAACTTGAAATATAGGAAAGGGTTCACAAAGAACTTCGCTCTGTGACAGTCATAGAAGTGAATATTGAAGAATGTGTCCCACAGGAGGTGGCACAACTTGAATAAGTAATCCAACAACTTCAGTAGTGCATCGCAGATTTGGAACTTCATACCATGCCTGAGACTCCTCAAGAAATAAGAGATCTAAGGGAGGCAACTGCCCGTAGTGCATGGCCGATTAAAAACCTTTGCCTTGGAATGCAAGCAGTTGAGCACTAGAAGCACCCAGACTTATGAGAACCTCACAGAGAATCCATAGTTGCAGGCATTGGAGGCACAACTCCAAGAAGCAAAGCAGGACGCAGATACGCTACAGGTCCTGCTGAAGGCCTTGACCGCAGTCAAAAGAATGAAAATATTCGTAGAACAACGTACTGCTCAACAACAGGTACACATGCTACAAAGTAAAGTGATGGAAGTCTCCTAACAACTTCAACCAATCTAATGCCAACTGTTCACTGAAGTTGAAAGCCAAAGAACCGAGCTTGAAAAGGTTGTCATCACCGCAGAACAATGCTTGGAAGGGCCAATAAATGACGTAGTGATCTAGGAGTTCACTGAGCAAGAGGTTGTCACACTACAACAGGTCGAAGTAGCTTGAGCCAAGCTTGAGGCATTCGAGGTGGAATTGATCAGACCAGAGTGACTCAGGACGAGTCACAGGTGAGTGTTGGGGGCCTGTTGGCCCTTGACCAAGTTTTGAGGAAACACTTGGTCATATTTGACCGTTTTTGGAACTTCAACAACCTGTTAAAGATGGAGTGCCAGGTGAAGCAGAGATCACGGGATCTTGGTCCACTTTTGGGCCCTTTTAGGGTTTTGGGGATAATGTAATGGGTATGGGATGTCGTCCCATGGGTTTACAAATGTTTAGGCCTATTTTGTAAAGTATAAATAAGTAGCTAGGTAATGTAAGAGAGGGAAATAAGATAAGTGATAGTAAAGGCTTCATGTATACTGTGTGACCAACTTGCAGAGTTGAGTGCAAGTGCTATAAGTGCTAAGTGCATGGATTGTAAGAAGGCTTTGTGCTAGATCTACTCAGGGAAGGAGGATCTGGCGAGGTGCATGCCGATCTCCTGTCCTATGTAGAGTACAAGTTTGATCTTTGTGTTGTAACCAGATTAACCAAAGCTAATAAAGAAGAAGAAGACCTTGTGGACGTAGCCCCAGGGTGGGCGTGAACCACAGTAAACTTGTGTGTTGTGCTCTGTGCTTTGACCTAATGTGTTTGTCTCTTTCCATGTGATGTGCTTTGATATGATTATGCTATGTGCTCTGCTATGATATACTTAGATAGATCTACTTTTCTTTGTGATTCTTAGATCTATGGGTGTAGATCTGACATATATGAAAGTGTTGAGTGCTAGACCTATTTTTCTATTGCTAAGTGCTAACTTAACCTAGTTCTAAGTGAATGTTGTGGTGCTCTGTGCCAACTGTGGAGTGCCATGATAGTTAAATATTGATGAATGATCTATGCTAAAGTGTTTGCTAAGTGTTAGAATCATAGATCTGTGTCCCAGCTAAGGTTGCAAACACTTGAGTCTTGCAACCACCCTTGCCTCTACCTCGGGTGAGACTTAATCTGCTTCGCAGGTGTTTCCGAAAAGGCCGATAGTTAGGGTTTTTTTGGTGCGTTGTTGAAGTGTTGAACCTTGGGTCTACCCCTGTGCTAACACATAGTTTGCTTATCATAGATTAAAGGTTAGTTATTAGTTCTTCTTTCTTTCAATTAAATAGATTTCCTTTCATGAATTAGAAATAGTTTTGAATTAAGAATATAGTCCACTTGCCTCTTAGGCTAGGTAGTTGTTCAATGAGAAGTTTTAATTTGATTACTTGCAGTAGAAGCTATCTTAGAGTAGTTAGTTGTCTATTTTATTTAATAGGTTAGCTAGTTGTTTTTCTTACTTGTCTATTTTCTTTAATAGATTAGTTAGTTGTCTTTGCTTACTTGTTTGCTTGCTTTAGTAGAATAGTTGTTGTCTTGTTTATTTACTTGATTTATAGGGTAGTTGCTCATTGAATGTAAGTTGGCAAGTTAAAATAGTTTTATTTGGTTATTTGATTATTTTTATGCTTAATAGTTAATTTTTCTTATTGTTATGAACTAGTTTGCTTAGTAGGGTTTTACTTGTCTTCTTAGAACTATCCATCAATCCTTGGTCAAAAAGTACTTAGGTTACCTAGTTTCAAATTGTTTAGTAGGGTTTGCTCATTAGATAGATTTTCTTGAGTATATTAGCCTTAGATAGCTACCTCCCCAGTTAGACTATACTACTACCAGGCCTTCTACCTTTGGCATATATTTTGCTACAACTCTAAGTTTACTTACCCCGGGTTGACAATTTAATTGAGGGTTTTTAGTGTGTTTTTAGTGCATATATAACACCCATCACTAAGGTTAGAGGTTTGTCAACAATTTGTAAAGTCATGTTTGTTAGCACCCATATTGATTTTATGCCTGGAATCATCTAACATCTCCAAGGGTCAGTTTCAAAAGGAATCTTTTCATTTATTATTTCCATTTCCATTTGCAACTCCGCACTGCAAAATTTTCCACGCGTTGTGCAAAGCACTTCACCACGCAAAGGATTATGTCACGCAGTGGATTTAATTGGACAATGTATTTCATTGCGCAGTGGATTTTGTCGCATAGTGGATTTCGTCACGCAGTGGATTTCGTCGCGCATAAGATGTTCTCATGCAGAGGATGTCATTGCACGATGGATTTCATCGCGCAGTGGGTTGTTGTGCATGGGATGATGTTGCACATAGGATTTTTTCGCGTAGAGGATGTCATCACATAGTGGATTTCATCATGTAGTGGATTTCGTCACGAAGTGGATTTTTCTGCACAAAGGCTACAAGTCGCACTCTGCAAATGACTGGTTTAGTGGTCAAATTCAAGATCCGTTTCTGATCAACTGGAGAGCAATTTTGAAAATCCCCGAGAGGTTTTTGCCGATAAAAAACCAGATAATAAAAACCTCTCTCATATTTTCAAAATGTGTGACAGATTGGGACAGTCAAAGTAATATTTGAGCCCTATTTTTTAGTTTTCATGATTTCCTATCCGAGACATGTTTTTGCAACACGTATTGCAGCCATTTGGAGATGAATTTCAAGAAATAGAGAGAGGTTTTTATTTAAAATGATCTTACCTACAAAAACCATTCTCATATTTTACACATCTATTACAATTTGATAATTACAAGTGGAATTTTGAAGCCTATTTTTCATAATTTCGCCTCTTGAAAAGCAGGAAATCAGTTAAAACGTGTCATTGTTGTTTTTAATGGTTTATATTTTTGGAAATGGGTTGGAGTTTGAAGTGGTGATATGTACATGATCTATAGTGCTATATATTCCATGGTACGAGAGTAGAGAGGTTTTGGTTGGCAAACTAGTGTAGACAGTGACTATTGAATGTAGTTTGAGCTCGATCGAAATTTAATGCAAAACTCCTAAAGCTTGATGAAAAGATTCTAATTGTAGTAGTTAGATGTATTGTTTCCTTTATTTTCATATGTAATTATTTTCTTCTTTATTCATATCTATTTATTTCTGAATGGGAACGTAATTTCAAACATGGGATTCGCTGCGCAGCGCCCTCGGATTCGCGCCATTCAGACAAACCATTTTCCTCTAAGTTAACTCTAAATTCATCCTCAGAGGTGCTCCGAGTTACTTCATGTGTTTTTATCCCCGCCACACACAATGATTTTAAACTGAAGACTGCTGCTCGCTTAGCCTTTATCCTCTCAATTTCAGTCACGGAGTCATTTGTTTCTATTGTTTTCTTAAACCAGCTCCATAGCCCAAGGTCCTACTCTCTTGAGCCAATATAACCAGAAATTATTATTTCAAAGGTGTTAAATCTAGCTGATATCTATCCTGTATCGAGACAAAGTCTCCTGAGAGAGCCCTCTCCAGGTACGAAAGGCTAGTTTCGGATCTCAAAGTTTGTTTGTAGGTTGCCTCTATCATTCGTTTCTTAGCCGAATGAATTTTACAGAGAGCTAACATTTGTTTCTCAGCCAAATGAAGTTTATAGAGAGCTAAAATTTAGCATCACTTGATTGAGTATTCATTTCATCATTTTTCGAGTATATAGGAGTGTGTGAATAAGCTCGATACTATGAGAATTTATTTTAGCAATCTGCGGTTTTCATTTTCATCTTAGTTTCAGTTTTAGTTTGGAGCATATAAAACTTTGGGTTTTCAGCGGATGGAGGTTACAAGTTACAGTTGGAAATTTTAGTTTGGGAGAAACCCACTGGATAGGCGTATGGTCTACTATTCTTTGTTACCTCACAGGGAGGATAGCATCCCTGTTGGAGCCAACTGTTAGAACCATGATTTTCATAGCTAAGGTTAGAGGTTTGTCAACAATTTGCAAAGTCATGCTTGTTAGCACCCATATTTTTGTTTATGCCTTGCATCATCTAACATCTCCAAGGGTCAGTTTCAAAAGGAAGATTTTCATTTATTATTTCCATTTCCATTTGCAACTGTGCGTTGTAAAAGTTTCTACGCATTGCGCAGAGTGCTTCACCGCACAAATGATTATGTCGCATAGTGGATTTCATCGTGCAATGGATTTCATCGTGCAATGGATTTCATTGCACAATGGATTTCATCGCACAATGTATTTCATCACATAGGATCTTGTTGTGCAGAGGATGTCATCGCACAGTGGATTTTGTCGCGTAGTGGATGATGTCACGCATAGGATGTTGTCGCGCAGAGGATGTCATCGTGCAATGGATTTCATCACGCATGGGATGTTGTTGCACATGGGAGGGTTGTCACACATGGGATGTTGTCGCACAAAGGATTTTTTCATGCAGAGAATTTCATCACGCAGTGTATTTCATCGCATAGTGTATTTTGTCGCGCAGTGGATTTTCCTGCGCACAAGCTACAGGTCGCACTACGCAAATGACTAGTTTAGTGGTCAACTGCAAGATCAATTGTTGACCAACTGGAGAGGAATTTTAAAAATCCCTGAGATTTTTTTGTTGAGAACAAAACAAATATTAAAAACCTCTTTGATATTTTAAAAATGTGTCAGGGACTGGGAGATTCGAAGGAATCTTTGAGCCCTATTTTTCAGTTTTCATGATTTCCTGTCTGAGACATGTTTTTGCGACACACATTTCGGCCAGCTGGAGATGAATTTCAAGAACCTGAGAGAGGTTTTTATTAAAAATGATCTTACCTACAAAAATCTTTCTCATATTGTACACATATATTATAGTTTCAGAATTACAAGTGGCATTTTGAAGCCTATTTTTCATAATTTTGCCTTCTGAAAAGTAGGAAATCAGTTAAAACGTGTCATTGTTGTTTGTAATGGTTTCTATTTTTGGAAAGGGGTTGGAGTTCCAAGTGGTGAGATGTAAAGGACCTACAATGCTATACATTTCATGGTATGAGAGTAGAGAGGGTTTGCTTGGCAAACTAGTGTAGACAGTGAATATTGAATGTAGTTTGAGCTCAATCGAAATTTAATGCAAAAGTCCTGAAGCTTGATTAAAAGATTATAATTGTAGCAGTCGGATGTATTGTTTCCTTTATTTTCATGTTTACTTCATGTGTTCTTTATTCGTATCTATTTCTGTCTGAATAGGAATGTAATTTCGAACCTGGGATTCGTTTCGCAATGCCTTGGGTTTCGCATCATTCAGACAAACTGTTTTCCTCTAAGTTAACTTTGAATTCATCCTCAGAGGCGGTCCAATTTACTTCATGTGTTTTTCTCCCCACCACACACAACAATTTTAAACTGAAGAATTATGCCTGCTTAGCCTTTATCCTCTCAAGTTCAGTCACCGAGTCATTTGTTTCTATCGTTTTCTTAAACTGACTCCATAGCCCAAGGTCTTACTGTTTTGCGCCAATACAACCAGAACTTATTGCTTCAAAGGTGTTAAATCTATCTAATAGCTCAAAGTCATATCCTGTACCAAGACAAAGTCTCCCGAGAGAGCCCTCTCTAGGTTTGAAAGGCTAGTTTCGGATCTCAAAGTTGGTTTGTAGGTTGCCTCTATCATTCATTTCTCATCCTAACGAGGTTTACAAAGAGCTAACAATGACCACCGAAACCAAATACCTAGATGTGG
The DNA here is from genome assembly GCA_000966675.3 of Picea glauca. Lineage (NCBI taxonomy): Eukaryota > Viridiplantae > Streptophyta > Pinopsida > Pinales > Pinaceae > Picea > Picea glauca. The sequence continues at coordinate 120,117 of JZKD02S1213774.1, read as the reverse complement.
AGAAACTGGCCTTGGAAATTGTTCAAGTTGTTCAATGTTTTCGTCATTACATATTATTATACATAACCATAGTCATTTCCGATTGCAACCCCATGCAACACAGCCTTACTTGATAATTGTTGGGGGGAAAGTACTCTAAATGGATATTTATTCTCCAAGAGTTTGATTTTGAGTTTGAATGCGCCAAGTCAAAGAAGTCTTTGGTTTTTGCTGAATTGATATGTGACCTTCCCTCTACTGAAACAAATACTGTGGCAGACAATTCCTTACCCGATGAATCTCTCTTTCTGATAAGTTATGATGACATATGGTATGGATATATTATCATATATCTCCAAACCCAAACTTGTTGGCCTGATATTTCTCGTACAGATCGTTTTCGTATTTGGTATCAAGCCCGTCAATACATTATCCTTGGTGATACCCTTTACCATCATGGTATTGATTCCATATTTTGACGATGTCTCACCTATGATGAAGCTGATAGAGATTTGAATGACTTTCCCTATGGAGCATGTGGTGGTCATATGTCTGGGTATGCCACTGCCCAAAAGATCTTACGAGCTGGTTATTTATGGCCTTCATTATTTAAGGATTGCATTACTATCGTCGAGAAATGCCATGCTTGTCAAACTTACAACAATAAGATCTGATCTCACCCTTCTCCTCTTCACCCTGTAGTTTCTGTTGGTCCATTCGATAAATGGGGCATTGACTTCATGACATGTAAACCTCACTCTATCAGGGGGCATGGATACATCATTGTAGTTGTGGATTATTTCACTAAGTGGGCCAAGGCGATGCCCACATTTGATAATACAATGTTATTCATATTCAATCATATCATTACTATATTTGGTGCCCCTCAAGCCATCGTCACTGATCATGGTAGTCATTTTTGCAATTTCATGATGTATGAACTTACCAAGAAGTTGATTCTTCGACATGAAAACTCAACCCCTTATTATCCGCGGGCCAATGGCCAAGTTGAAGGAATCAACAAAGTTCTCACTACTATGATTTGATGGATGGTAGGAATTCACAAGTCAAGTTGGCACATGATTCTCTTCTCAACATTATGGGCCTATCCGACATTCTTTAAGTCTACCACGGGGTTCACACCTTTCCAATTAGTATATGGTATTGAAGCAATTTTGTCGATTGAATGTGAAATCCCATCTTTTAAACTAGTTGTCGAACTTCTCCCTAACACCTCAGCTTAAGAGGAACGTATTTTGTATTTGATGCACTTAGACGAGACCCGTTGTGACGCTTCCTTAGTCATTGAAACTCATAAAAATGTGTCAAATATAAATATGACAATCATGTAAAACCACATGTATTTTTTAGGGTGATTTAGTTATCCTTTACGAACAAGATCGTGACTTACTAGGGGGCGGTAAATTCGAGCCCATGTGGCGGGGCCCTTACATTGTGAAACGAGTGTTGGAGAAAAGGTCTTATGAGATAACAGATTATGATGGAATTCCTTTGAGTGAACCCAGAAATGGGCTTTACTTGAAGAGGTACTATGATTAAATCATTTTTTTCATGGGTGTTGTGTATTTTTAGTGTATCATACTTTTGTGTGATTTTTTCATTTTTTGGTTCTGCCTTTCATCTTCTTACCTTGCATTGTTCTTGGTTTCCATATGTCAGTGTCTTCTCTACCCTATATCGGATTTTCTAATGGTTCTAGTTGCAATACTCAAAACTTAGCATCTGTTGCTTGGGCAATCTATGCACCTACATATGAATTGATTAGTCTACATGGTGTTTGCCTTGGTCGTGCAACTAATAATATCACGGAATACAGTGCAGTTATCGAGATGTTAGTTGACGTCGTTTCACTTGGAATCCATAATTTTTTTGTACGACTTGATTCACAGTCAGTGGAACTACAGTTGAGTAATATTTATTCCATCCGAAGTCCTACTTTGTTACTGGTATATTTACGAATTCGCCTCTTGGAACGACATTTTGATTACATTCAATATCAACACATTCCTAGATGTCTAAATACATTGACAGATGCATTGGATAATTATGTGTTAGACATACATTTGAGACATTTATAAATCCAATCACACTTTTTATAAAAAACAAGTAATCCGGTAGGAACTTTATATGTATAAAGATAAAAGTTTACAAAAAGTGTTTGTCCGAAGACCAAAATATCAAAAATGTGAAGCTCATGGATTCATGTACAAAAAGCATCAAATATGTTCCTCGTTGTAATAAGCAACTTCCCATGCTACTTTATGGAGAAATCGACCGATAGATGCAGATATGCCCAGTGTGTGGCATTGATAGTGCCTAGGAACCTCATCCATTGTGGCATCAGGGACATGCATGGTTAGTCCCTCCAGGTTCTATTCTATAACCTCAAGATATGTGGAAGCTACCCCTGCTACAATACCTCTCTTTCCATGCCTTTGTATGGGAAATGATCTCGGAGGACGATAAGGTCCCACATCTGCATAATTGAGAGCACTTGATTAGTCATTGGATAAATAACACAAAAACATTTTATATAATTAAAATATCAAAAAATTATATAAAAACAAAATTATTTCTTACCTATGTCTCCTCATTGGGATCCATCAGGAAGATATAGATATGGATCCCAATAGAAATCTACCCAAAAATATGCATAGTATTCCACCATGAGTAGTTTATTCCTCAGCCATTAGAAGAAAACATCGTCATATTTGATGATGGGAACACCACCATGTCGGGCCATAAGATCCACCCACCTCTTCATATGTGGATCCAGTGGAGTAGGTATACCCCACTCCACCTGCAGATGTAGGACATGAACCCTCTCCAGAACTAAGGACACCAAAATGGACCCATATCCAAATTTCTTCAACCAACCGTTTCGACACTTTGTGAGTTGTTTTTTCATGATTTTTAGGACACACTCACACCAGTTAAAGACTTTGGGTTCCATGCACTATATCGCATACTAAAAATGGATTTGAAAAGACATATGGGGAGCTACACTCCATTCCATGTGAGTAATGGTGTAAAGTATGGTCCGCAATGGTAAATCTTGGACATCTCTAATGGCTAACTTACCACTGTGTTTTTCGGTACCTTGCACACAATGGTGGTGAACGTAGTAATCCATAGATTCACCTCCACCCCTTCTTCCTTTGAGTGATACCCGTGAACCACATCGAGGCTGCCCTATGAGAAAATAGATATCCTCTATATCTATTGTGAGTGTATGAACACCCACGCAAAATTCATGTTCATTCACATCCCACATGTGAACCAAATATTCTAGCAGCCTCAACTAAGCTCTCATGCCTTGAATCCTGAAAAATTTGAGTAACCCACATTGAGTTAGAGACACAATTGTCCTTAGTTCATTCCTGAAAATGTAATACTCTTCTTCATGCTCTTTCTCATGCCACTCTGACATCTTGACCAAGGAAATCCTGCCAAGGAACATTAAAGGAAGATTATAAACATAAAAATTATTTCTTGTGGTTTTTTTCTAGTTAAGTTTATCTTTTGACATTTTTAGTTGCGGTCGTCATAGGGCTGCACATTCACACAGAGAGATGTCATCGCACCCTTCCTATAGGTTCACCTATGATGATGCAAGATTGTCGCAGTTCATGATATAGGGGACCTGCAACGATATCAACGCGCAAGTAGCCCAAAAAAATAGACCCAACACCCAAATTTAACCAATGAAAACAAATTTTGAAACTATGAAAATATGAAAAAGAAGAAAATTACTTTTTTTACAGAGACGGTTCGCAAAATGATCCAACACAGGCTCTGCAATCGACAGTTGAAATTCGAGGAGAAAAAGGGCTTTGGAGCACTATTTGGTTAAATTTGCAAATGAAAAGGTAAAATGGTGTTTTGGGCCTATTTTATTGTTTTTTACCACTTTTTATTTGCAAAATTATATTGTTTTTATATTTTATCCATGCCCTAAAGTATTAACAACTTGGAAAAGTGTTGACCTTTGCATATTAAAAGGTCTAGAGAGAGGACGTTGGAATAGGAGTCCACCCCTTTTTTTATTTGTTTTGGCATATTTTTCTTATGTACAGATCCTTTTAGGGGTTTTCAGGAAAATCTCCGAGTAGAGTCTTAATTCTTTTTCATGCTCGTAAAACCATGAGAATGTAATCGAGTCATCTTTTGTCATTTTTTTGAACTCGCATTGGAAATACGAAAAATGAAACCTATGGAGTATCCTTTAAGCTATTTTCAAGCTCCCTAAACATTAAAAGATGGTTGAGAGACCTTGTTCTTTTCACGCTCATAAAAGTATTTGAAGAAAACATATGATGAGTGGTAGGTTATCTCTTTTTCAGTCTCATCAAATTAACTTATGAAAAATGACCTGAAGGAGTTCTCTTTAAGTGTTTTTCAGACTCTCTAAAAATGAAAAACCCCTAATTTTTCTTTCTTTTGACTCATTAAACAAACATCGAAAGACCCATACAGGATCAAACCACTCCTTCTTAGGGTTCATTAAATATACTCTGAGGGACTCGTCTGAAGGATGAACTTACATATACAAGCATATGTTATCCTCCTCAATCTTGCGTAAAAATAAATAGGTACTCGCCAGAAATGGTGGGGGGGGAATTGGGAAACAAATGTGTCTCTGTATTTGTGTTAGTTACAATAATAGTCTCTCTTGAAAATGAAACCCCCCTTCGTCATTTTATTCAAGTTGGAAAATCCATTTGTCTCTCGTTTGACCATCCGCAAGTTCATATGTTGGGTCCTCCTTGAGTCAATGCTTCCAAGACAGTTTTCATGTCATTCATATGTTCAAGGGAAGTCCAACCTAATCAAGCCTTATATCGAGTCAGCCATCTGCAGTTATAAATTGTCTACCATGTCGTCTTTCCCTGTGTCAGTTATGAATGACTTCATACTCTGATATACTTCAAATCTGTTACATATTTCATGTCATTGATGGGGGACACATCAAGGCCCTCCTATGACGAGTCTTTTCCTGTCGACTTCAACTCATTATATAGGAACAAGATTTAGAAATAATTTAGTACCTTAGAGCATGCATGCCTCAATGGAAGGTTTCTTTTCTTTCAACAGTGGGTTCACATCATTGACCTCTGATTGGAAGATTCCATCGAGTGTTTGACTTCAACTCATTTATTCACATTCGTTGGATTGTAATAGGGTACCTTCAGAGTCATTTACATCAATGGTGATTTCCCGCTCACTTGTTAATGATTTTTATTAATGATCGGTAATCAAGTGGTTTCTACCATGTTCAACTTCGACACTTGTAATCACATGGCTAGATTCGTACTTAGAGATGATGGAAATGAAGACCGTGGATCTCATCATCTTGGTACAGGCTGTGATGGAGTATTCATAAGTTTTCACTGACACATAGATCCATTGTGTATGTCTCGTTGCTATGTCTAAATTTTGATTCTTCTTAGATCATAGATCCATAGTGTATTCTGGGTGGCTATGTTGAATCATGATGACATGGATCCACAGTGTATGTTTACTGGCCATGACTCACTTGACACTTATGATTAGAGTCACTTGTAGTCTGAGCATGGGAATGCCTATCTCAGAGGTTGGTATATTATACAGATGCTTGATTGTTTTCAGGTTCCCGATCGATGCGCTCCTTGTTTTCAACACACACATTCTACAAAGTATTTCAGCTATCACAAATTCCAGCTTCATACTTTGTGTTAGCGATATTTATTGTAAAGGGGGTATCTTCCTAAAAATATAGGCCCCTTTGGGTGGAAAAGTGCAAAGAAGTGGGGTAAAAACCCACTTACCCTAAGTTTGGGGCGCAAACGCATATTTCGCTAAGCAGTAGGAAAATCTGGGCGTCCAGAATCTGCGCACCCAGATCTACGGTCAAGATTGGATTTTGGACCCCCTTCGTCATTCTACCTTTAACAAAGGGGGGGGGGTCCAGAATTGAGTGTACAAGTTTCGACAGCTTAGATCAGGGTGCTCGGTTCTACGGACAAGATTGGATTCCGGACCCCCTTGGTTTTTCTACCTTTAATATGGGGGTGGGGGTCCGGAATGGGTGGTTGTGTGTGGGTCACCCTATAATTTTCTCATAATTGCCTCCACCTTTCATCTCCCTCCATCTATATTCCACTCCATATCTCCCTCCATTCAATGCCATCCTGGCCCACCTGTCCTTCTCCTTTCCGCATCACTCTGTCATAAGCGACGCGTCCTCCCTCAACCAATCATGTCCTGTCACCTCCTCATTCGGTGTTTTCCCCCATCCCTGCCTTATCACCGTTCATCCACCACTTCCAACCACGTGCCCCAGTCGTCGCACCAGCCTCCATGCCTTATCATTAATTCGTTTCAGTCGATCCCGGTGTCAACACGAGGGGGGATTCCACGTCCCAAGAGTGCATATTTGACCGATCCATTCCCAATCCCAAGGAAGCAGTTATTGAGGTAGTTGGTGGTGGTTAGACATCGTCTCCACCATAAATGGAAAGTCCAGAAAGGGACATGAGACAAGTCAATTCTTTTGTAGTTTTTCCAGAAGTTTGATTGCTTCTGACACGAACGCACGACCATCTAGAGACTGCAGGTGCATTCTTCTAGTAAATATGCAGACGTAATGTTTTTAATGATAAGCCTTGGTTTTGCTGTTGTTATTGGCTTGGGGTATATCTAAGCAATTTTTCCATTTTATAATTTATCGATGGTAGAGCTAAGCTCCCGATTGTAAATCTTTAACAAAGCCTCTGGTTCTCTGGTTGTACAATGATATTTTGAGATTTCTTGTTTAATGGTGGCCAACCTTCTTCTTTCCTCATTCCTTTGAATCTTAAGAGCCCGGGCATGGTTGATCCAGTTGGTTGTTGCTGTGACTATATGATGTATGTTTGATTGTATTGGTTCTGCAACATTTGAGGTTCACTTTGAAGTTTCTCTGGTCTGAGAGGATCTCATATCTGATACTTTTCCCCTTTCTCTTCTTTCACTTACTCACCACTATGCAATTTACTGGCTTAAGTTAGATAAATACCTCGCATGTGTTTTATGTTCCAGCCCAATTTTCTGAGTGAGCGATATTGTCCCAAGTTTACTTCCATTCGATCACCCCCTTTTAAACAAATCGTGACATAAACTAATGGGCATCATGCTCTGCTTCTACTGCAATCCAGGAGTGACTTCTGACACCAACATTTCTGGCGTCGTTTTCGGGGAAGAAGTTGAAAATTTTCCCTGGGATTGAACGACATTGAGCCTCTGATCCTAAAGGTGCATCAGGCATCAGAGCCCTTGAAGATTGCTACTGTGCACCTGGCGAATCCATTGTGACGACTCTACTGGGGTGCACCTGCTATGTTAATTGTGGCTTCTAGAGATAGACACACGCGGTCCCATCCACAACTGCCTCTAGCAACGCCTGAAGCTGATCTAGAGGTGATTATCAGAAAAGGGAAGGCCTCTCAAGGAGAAACTTCCACCGCTGAACAAGGTAATTCAACACCTCCTTCTATAGAAACTATATTTTCTTCTTCTCAGCTTCGTAGTAGACTTGTTTCTGAATTTTCCCATTTTCTGAATTTCAGGAGTGTTCCTACTGAGTTTTCCCCTCCCGGTCAGGAGGGAGAAATCCTTGTCACTCCCCTCTCCCCTGAAGCTATACCTTGGCGCAGACCCTGGACCATAGAATATTTCACTACCCGTCCCCTTGTTACTATTTCTACTACTATACAGAGAGAAGTGTCTGCTAACTCAAGCCCTTTAGCCTTCTCTTTGAATCCTCCGTTGTTTCCCCTTCCACCTGGTAGCGCATTCCCATATTCCTTGTTCGAGCTCCTTCTCCTCCGAGTTATCCTCCACCTAATATTCCTATGGCAGGAGAAAATCCCCCCATGACCAGGATGGATGCTATAATAGTTGTTAGTTATGATCCTCTTGTGTTACCTCAGCCTCTCAATGCCCTCCCAACAGATGGCTACCTTAAGTAGCTGCCCAAGTTTACAGGCGAAGGGGACATAGCTGCAGAAGAACACCTTGAAGCCTTTTACAACTTCACAGATGATCATGTTATCATGCATGCAAACGTATGGATGAGGATTTTCATCCATAGCCTTGAAGGCAAGGCTAGAAAGTGGTTTAGGGCCCTGCCTCCTGGATCTATAGATGGGATTGAGGCTTTGGATAATGCCTTTTTGAGACAATGGGGAGACAAAAAAGACTTCATGCATTACATGATAGAGTTTGGGTCTTTGAAGAGAAAGGAAGGAGATTCTATCTCTAACTTCTCCAAGAGATTCAATAAAATGTATAATAAAATCCCCGTTGAGATAAAGCCCTCAGAAGCCTCTGCTAAGATCACTTATGCTGGGGATTTTGATCCTAATTTCTGCCTTCTGTTGAGGGAAAGGAGAGCCACTACTCTGGCTCACATGTAGGATGCAACCATGGAAGTAGAATCTAACATATTGGTTGTTGACCGACTCAGGAATAAGGCTGATAGAGACATATCCAGGAAAATACCTGAAGCCTCCCCATCCAATCCCTCAACCCTTCCCCTTCAAACAAACGAGATAACTAAAATGCTAAAATCACTTTCGGCTAGAATGGAAAGGTGGGAGTTAGAAGGGAAGCCCATGTATAGAAATCCCCAAAATACTGATAACAGAGGCTTCAGGAGGCTTGGTAACAATGTGCCATGGGATTTTCCAAGGGAACAAAGGAGCAAATATAGACAGGATCAAAGGATTCAAAACCCTCTCCAAAATAACCTAGTTGCCCATGAGGAAGGAGAGGAGATAGATGAGCTCGACCTTGAAATTCACTGCATTGAAGACACCTTCCATTTCCCCCATTTGACTCAATATATATATGAAGAATCCATTATGAACAATCAAGTTAATGAGTTGGGTAAAGGGGAAAAGGTGAACAACACTCCCAATAGATACAATCTCAGGTCAAAGAAGAAAGAAGGGAATTTTGATAGCCAGGATCAACCCCTCATAGCGGGAAGGCTTGCTAAACCTATAGCAGTCACTACTAAAGAGAAGAAAACTCAAAATACTTTTCCAGTAGCCAAAGAACCTGTCTCTAAGGTAAGGGAAGCTCCTAATCCTTTTCCCTTGTAACATACCCACTACAAAATTTCAAAAATTTCGGCCTTTTTCTTCTTTTCTCCGAGGAACATAGTTCCCCAAATCCCTATGGGGCCTGATACAAACCCTACCATCCCTTATCCGCACTCATATAATCAACGGTTATGGCCACAGGCCTTATCAGAGGGTACTCATCGACTTTCACGATACGGGAAATCGTGATGCCGATATTCCTTTGTTTATTTCAAGGTTTCATCCATCGAAATTTCGCGGCTAGCGAATATGAGGAAAAATGACCTTTGGGAGTCCTGGGCACCGAAAATCCCAAACGCCAAAACCACGTGTGCTAATCCATTTCGAGACTTCACCTATCGCGATTTCACGATATGTGAGGACAAGGCACTTACCTCTAGATGTTCTGGGTGCCGAAACACCGAAACCTTAATTCTAGTTGCTCTATACTCATTTTGGGGTTTCATACTTCGGGGTTTCGCAAGTCGGGATTTTGGGGGATGTGATGACAAGAGGTCTCACATCGAGGTTTTTCGGGGGTCGAACTCCGAAATACTAACTCTAAACATGCTTCCTTATTTCGGGGTTTCTGCCATCGGGATTTCAGGATATGCAACGACATGAGGTCTCGCACTTAGGTTTCCCGGGAGTTGAAACTCCGAAAGTGCCAAGCTTTAACACACTTCACTATTTCGGGAATTTATCCATCGGGATTTCGCAAGTCAGGGGTTTCAAGACTAGCGAACACGTGGGGTCCGCACTTAGGTACCCCAGGTGCCGAAATACCGAAATATGATAACTTTTCCACACTCTGTCTTTCGGGATATCGCAAGTCGGGATTTCGGGACTTGCGAGTGAAAGGGATTTTACCCCTAGGTGTCTCGGGTACTAAAATGATGAACTATCCTATATCATACATTCCTTAAAATATTTTGGGGTTTTGGTTATCAGGATTTCGTGACTCGCGATGATCAGGGTTCTTCCCCTTTGTCTTCCCGGGTACTGAAACGCCGAAAAGATTACCGACAGCCACGTGTCCTATAAATGGACAGTCCAGATACCTCCACGAACCCTGGGGATCTATGGTCCTGATTCCTTTTCTACTTATGAAGATAAAAGGGGAGGGGTTGAGGCATTAATTCCCTTATTTATTCCTCCAATCTAACGGTCGAAAATGACCTCAGATCTTTTGATAGGATCTCGTTCGTTGCTCAATACTTATCCACACGCTGTCATTTCAAGATTTCAAAAATCGGGGTTTCGGGATTCGCGAGTACAAGAAAACTCACACCTAGATACTCCGGGTGTCGAAACTCCGAAAACTCTTAGTTTACCCCCACGCTAATAATTTGGGATTTCGCAAGTCGGGGTTTCGGGACTTGCGAGTGCAAGGGGACTCGCCCTTGGGTGCTCCGGGTACCGAAATGCCAAAATTTTGAGATCTATGAGTGTTATCCACAATTTTGGTCATCATGATGATGTTATGATGATGGAAAATCAAGCTCTTCACTAAGAACACTTTCCTGAGAAAAGTTACACTTGTCTTCTTCCAGAAATCATACTTTTAAGGGAGGTTCGTAGGCTACCTATATATTTGCCTGCGAGAATCCCTGATTCTCGCAGGCTGCATTAATATGGAGTGTGATGGGTTTGCACTGTACCTAACTCTCAGGGTGCGAACATCTTCCAAAAGGAGGAAAAAGATAAATTCTCGAACCTTCTAGAAGGGAATCTTCTAGAAGGGTGAGTTGGCTTTCGAATGGTTATTCAGGTGTTGGCATTCCAGATATCTTGGGATCATTTCCTATCAAAGTAACTAATCTATCTTCTCCTATATATTGAGGAGATTTCTCATGGAAAAGGTTAAGAAGAAGAAGCAAGCTAGCAAGAGATTGATTGGAGAATTATTGAAAGCTTGTATGAAGGACTGATGCTACAACAACTAGAGACACCAACAAGGTCATCAAAAGTGGTTGATTTTCTTCATGCATGAGCAAGTGTGTGTGTCAGAGCTAGGAGCCATCGAAAGGAGATCTACCACATCAAGGCTCAGGTTGTAAGTTTCACTTTCAATTAATTCAATACAGTAATATGCCCCTTTCCCATAAAGATGATATCACTTTATTACATAACTCCTTGATCATATGTATAGATTAGCTATTGAATATATTGATTGGCTTTCACTTCGATTGGTTTGTACTGTTGTGATCTGAACGACACAAGAGCATTGGAGCGAAACTTGGAACAACATATCCCCAAGGAAAGCGTTCATAAGGTACGTCCATTATCCTTGTCTCTTAGTTCATTCAATAGGCTAGATATAGGGAAAGTGTATTATTCTATCCTGTTTTGTTCTAGATCCAGGTGGATCTAGGGAGATCGGTTTGTGTCTGCACTTACGGATTAATCCTGAAACAACGAGGACCATTCTCCCTCATGGAAGAGTTTAAGGCTTAAACTATAACATCCTCCTTTGGATCCTTAGGTAATTTACACTAGGTTTTGGAGACCAGACTGAGACTCTCCCTTGGGTACTCCGGGTACCGAAATGCCAAAATGTTGGGATCTATGAGGACCATTCTACCTCATGCAAGAATTTAAGGCTTAAAATATAACATCCTCCTTCGCATCCTTAGGTAATTTACACCAGGTTTTGGAGACCAGACTGGGACTCGCCCTTGGGTACTCTGGGTACCGATGTTTGGATCTACGAGGACCATTCTCCCTCGTGCAAGATTTTAAGGCTTAAACTATAACATCCTCCTTCGGATCCTTAGGTAATTTACACTAGGTTTTGGAGACCAGACTGGAAGGTCTTATCGAAGGTAAGGAAGTGGTGTCGAAAGGGTGCCTTCATGAGGAAATCTATCCAAGGCATCCGGTAGGACAAACACAAGAACAAATCTCCCAAGAGCAGACTTGAAAATCTGTATTAGTTCATCATATATATATATATATATAAACATAAGCCATACATGGTCTTTCCAATAAAAACATGCAACCATCATTTCTGATCAAAACACCATGCAAACAGTCTTATATTGAAACCATTCATAATTGCACAAACTATGAACATACATGTCAGCATATAAATTTCAAGATACAAGATATAACACTTATCAGAAAAACACCAGGTGATGCAACTGCTGAGAGGGGTGCTTGTTTCCACCCAACCGTAGGCTCAACGACTCCCAATGGATTTACCACTAGCCACCCCCGAGCTGAGACCATGATGTTGCAAGACTAAGTCTCTGTTCACCATTGACTGAGACTGAAGGTTACTCTCCTTCTCCACTATCACTCACTCTGTATTTTCCAGAGTTCCTTCTCTTTCCCTCGTGTCTCCCCTTTATCGCACACTCTTCCTGCCTTTTCTCTTTTTGGCGAGGTTGCGTGTGGCACGATTTTCCTCGTGGTGGTCAGGTCTAGAGACTCTACAGATGGGCAGTTCACCCCCATCCCTCATTACTCCTGAGGATCCATTTACCTACCAACCTGGCGAGTCATTTAATTCGGGGCCAACGAGCCACTCTTGGTTCTCCGGGCCAATGAAGTCCAAATACGGTATTGGTTTCGGTGGAAGTTAATGCCACCATTCCAAGTGCCTTCCACCACCTTTCTTCATCCATCGTGGTCTCCTTTTCAGCATACCCCCCTCTCAGCAGTCCTGCAATATATATATTCATAATATTATTTACATTCATCGACCTTTTTCACAAGGTCCATTCACATTACACATTCACATTTCTGAGTTTGCCACAATACTTGGCCAGTATAGTTATTTTTACAGACTAGGGGAAACATGGTGTTACAATTCCCTCCCCCTTAAAGGAACATCATCCTCAATGTTCTATCTGTCATATTGACATGCATGTATAGATGTAAACAAAATCGGATATGCCCGTTTCATGGCATCCTCCATTTCCCATGTAGCCTTATCTGGGCCAAAATGTTTCCACTGCACCTTGACCTGTGCAATGGTTTAGTTCTGGAGTAGGGTTTCCTTTCTGTCCAGTATGCATTGGGGTTCTGGTAGAAATTCTCCCTCCAGTTCCACCTGGATCACAGACCAGTCAATTATATGGTTAGCATCATGTACATATTTCTTCAA
>JZKD02S1213774.1:84051-98940 GCA_000966675.3 Picea glauca | reverse complement strand
ACATCCCTAAACATACATGATAAGGTGTTGCATAATTGCCTCATGGATTCAAGAGCTTCCCACAACCTTATGCCCAAAATAGTCATGGAAGAATTGGGACTGGAAGTGACAAAGGATTATCATAATTTGTACGCTTTTGATTCAAGGAGGGTGCAATGTCTTGGAGTCATCAAAGACTTGATGGTCTCTTTATTTCAACTGCCAATGAAGAGTGTGGTCATGGACATTATGGTAGTTGATGTTCCCCCCAAGTTCGGCATGTTGTTGTCAAGATATTGGATTAAAATACTTGGAGGAACATTACATATGGATCTCACATATGCCACCATTCTAGTATTCGGAGGGGAACACAGGAGGTTGTACAGAGAAGCTCAGCTGGCCTACATTGTTAGTGATGAATCAAACCCCACCAATCATCCCATCTTTGCACCTGACACTAATTTGGGGTCTAGTTTATTGCAGATCACTCAAACTCCTGAAGCTCCTTTACATATCATAAAACAACCCAGTTTTAACCATGAGATACCTCCTCCAACCACCTCTGTCTAGAAAATATTCTTCAACAGAGCTTCTTCTAGCGTAGGCACTGGCGTTGGAGTGGTTTTTGTTTCACGTCATCAAGAAACCATATACCTGTCATACAAGCTGAAATTTGAAACTACCAACAATGTGGCAGAATATGAAGCTCTTGTTCTGGGTATGAGGGTTGCAAAAGAAATGGGAATTAAGGAGATAATAGTGTTTGGAGATGCTGATTTGATAATCCAGCAAGTCAAAAATGCTTATCGAGCTAAGAATCCTTGGCTCAGGAGTTACAGAAATGAGGTATGGGACCTGATTGATAATTTCTTCTTGGATTTCAACATTTCTTTTATTCCAAGAGAGGAGAATACTTTGGTTGATTCCTTAGTTGTTTCAGCTAGTCTGTTCACGATCCCTCTACCACCTAATATCAAATATGAGGTTGAAATAAGATATAGGCCATCTATTCTGGACAATATCAAGCATTGGAAGGTATTCAAAGATGATCTTGAAATCGAAAAATTTCTCCAGTTCGTCGGTGAATTTTCTTCATTTCACATTGATCGGGACCTTGATTCTTAAGGTGACCCTCACCCTGAGGTATTTTTAAATAAAATTGTTAATCACCATATCGTTCAGTTTCCTAGCAATCACATTCCGAAGGGACTAGTCCCTTTAGAAATACTGTTCGATGGGAATGATGTGGCAGTAAAGGGTAGGATTTCAAGAGGATATGTTGATATAGCTGAGTGCAACATTGGCACACAGGAGGAGCCTAATTTTGTCAAGTTGTCAAGCAGCCTGACCCAAGAACAAAGGGTTGAATATACTGAGTTATTAAAAGAGTTTGCTAATGTGTTTTCATGGACCTATGAAGACCTTAAAACATATGACACATCTATAATTGAACACAAGATCCCACTGAAGGAAGAGGCTAAGCCATTTAGGCAGAAGCTAAGACATATAAATCCCATGTTGCTTCTTGTCATGGAGAGAGAAGTGAAGAAGTTGTTAGATGCCCAAATCATTGTCCCCTTGAGATATTATGAATGGGTGGCCAATTTGGTCCCAGTGAGGAAGAAAAGTGGAGAAATCGGGCTCTGCGTTGATTTCAGGAACCTGAATAGGAGCTCAAACAAAGAAAACTATCCCTTGCCCAACATGGAACACATATTGCAAAGGGTAACTGGTGCATCTAGGATATCCATGATTGATGGTTTTTCTGGCTATAATCATATATCAATCATGCCTAAGGACAGAGAAAAGACAGCCTTCACCACTCCTTGGGGCACATTCATGTATGCCAAAATGACTTTTGGACTAATGAATGCAGGGGAAACATTTCAATGAGCCATGGACATAGCCTTCATTGGGGAGAAAGGTCAGTTTGTGGTGATCTATCTGGATGACATCATAGTCTTCTCTAGGTCTGATAAAGACCACTATTGTCACTTGAGGAAAGTTTTCTTGAAATTCCGAAGGTTCGGCCTTTCCTTAAATCCCAAGAAATATTTTTTTTCTATGAAAGAGGGGAAGTTGTTAGGCCATATAGTATCAGCAGAGGGAGTGAGAATTGATCCCAGTAGGGTAAAGGCAATGCAGACCCTGTCACTTCCCAGGTCTAGAAAGGAAGTTCAAGCTTTTTTAGGGAAGATCAAATTTCTGAGGAGGTTCGTCTCAAATTTTTTTGAGGTGGTGAAACACATCACAACCATGCTCAGAAAGGGAAATGAAGTAAAATGGAATGTTGAGCCAAGGGAATCTTTTGTCCAAATAAAGAAGGCATTGGTTTTGTCCAAATAAGTAAGTATTTGTATTATATAAAAATCCTTCTCAGAACCAGGATCAAGAGTACATTTACTGAGTCCTGCGGTTGTAATTACTGAACTGCTCAGTGAGGAGAAACCAGTTCAGCCAACCGTATATAAAAGTAGCAAAAATTTCTAACAGTGCTTAGAGAAAAACTAGACTTAATTAACTATCATGAGAGCCACTAGAGCTAAAGTAAGGGACAAGCATTGTATAATCTGGAACATACTCGGGCAGGAGGCCAGGCCAGGGTTCCTCGATGACAGGTGTCTCGCTGGCAGTCCACTGCATGTCCGTGGCGTTGTTGCGCTTTTCTTCGTGCTCCTGGATGCTGGTGTCCTTCTCCGCGGCCATCACTGCTAAAACTGCAACGTCGTTCCCTCCTGCAGGGCTCGCCCAAGTCTCCTTCCACGCGAGATCAGTCATGGGCTCTGGAAAACCTGTCGTCCTGTCAAATTGCGGGCTTGTTTCTACGGTAGCATGTTGATGAGTGCTTGCATGGTCACTGGAGTTCTCATGCGCCTCGCTGGAAATATCAGGAGCGGCTGGAGGGGGAGTGGCTAGAAGATGGAGAAGGATAGAGAGCCTTCCCTCCATCTGTTGGACCTGGAACTAGAGGTGATTCACCCCATATCGGAGCTCAAAAACAAGGTCCTGCAGGATGGCTGAGTGTTCATGCGACAGAAATGGAGAGGTTGTCTTTGGAGTGTGACGAGGTTGACCATGGCGCGACACCGGGGGAGAGGAGGAGTGCTTGTCGAGAGGTGAGCGCCATGCCGGGGTCTAGGAGGTGTCGATGACAACAACACAATCAAGACTTGGGGTGGATGAACCGGAGGGCGAGGAGGAGGTGCGAGGGCATCGAGGGCGCCAAGGAGAGCCCCAATGTGGGCGCATACAATGCCGCGGCATGGTGAAGCTCGTCTTTTGCGGAAGGTTTGCAGAGCCAAGGGGGAAAATGAAAATCGCCCGAAAGACCATGAAAATCACCGAGCCAGAGTCGACGCTACACAGCCAGGCAAGAATGCCAAAAGAGATCTGCATGATTCGATGCATAGAGATGGTCGAGGGGGGTGGGATTAATGCCCCTCCCATCAGCCTTGAATGCAAACTAAAGCCGGGGGATGGTGACTGCAGCGGGCACGCGCCGAGCACATGGTTTCGTGCTCCGCTCGCCTCCTCCTTCACCCACAGCCTGCCAGGTGGACCACAATACCACCCCATCCGGGGGCGAATCAACTGTAGCTGCCTTGTGAATGCAATGTTGAAGGGTAGGATGCTCCCGTTCCAGCGCAAAGATGCACAGGAGATCCGATCCTGTCCAGGTGGTTCCTATGTTGGCTAGCTCGTCTGCAACTTGGTTTGCCTGCCTTCGTACATGGGATGGGATGATTGCCTGTGTTGGTATCAGAAGGCTGGTGAGCAGCTGTAGACTATGTGAGAGCCTCCAGCTTGGCGTGACTTTTTCCAAGTTTGCTCCATTTAGGATGCGCTGTAGCATGTTGATGATAATCTGTGAATCTCCTTCCACCACTAAATTATGAAATCCATGTTCACTAGCAAGGTGCAGACCTCGAATCATTCCCCATAGCTCGGCTGCATTATTTTTTGAGTGCCCCAAGTAGCCTGCAGCAATTAAGAGGATGTGGCCAAGGTGGTCACGAAAGACTACTCCGTAACCCGCCGCTCCTGGATTTCCTTTTGAAGCACCATCGAAGTTAAGTTTGATGAAAGGGAAAGGTGGGGGGGACCAAGACGAGGGGCTCGGGGTGTGGAGGGGGGAAGGAGAAGGTAAGGAGGGGGGGGAAAAAGGGAGAGGTTGCCAATGTTGGAGGATTGAGAGTTCAGAGGGAGTGTTTCCCCCCTTGTCATCAGTCCAGTGCTGCAGAGAGATGGTTTCTAGAATAAGGTTACGACATCGGTGCCAGCAAGATTGCCAAGGTTGCGAGAGATTTCGAAAGACCCTTCTGTTCCGCTCTTTCCAAATTTGCCAGAGGATGAAACCTGGAAGGAGTTGCCAGATCCTATTGAGGAGGGGGGAGTGGAACGCATGATATCTCCATTCCGCAATGGTATCAATAACACTCTCTCTGCGCCAATCTGATTTGCGCATGATAATGGCCGCTTGATCCCAGAGTTGGGCTGTGTAGGGACACGAGTTCAGGAGGTGATTCATGGTCTCTTCTGCACTTTCACACAGTAGGAAGATGGAAGGTCCTGTAAAACCTCTCTTCGAGAGATTGTCCCAAGTGAGTATGCTGGAGTGGGAGATAAGCCAGAGAAAAATAGTGACTTTTGGCCAATGCTGAAGACTCCATATTTTACGCCAAAGTTCTTTAGTAGGAGGGGGGTTTATCTGTGTGAGGAGTTGGTAGGATTCTTGCGTGTTGAAGGTACCTTTCGGGTGATGTCCCCAGTGAATAATATCCTCTCCTTCTAACTTGAGAATTTTCCTTTTGGACATATCCTCCTGCCAAGGTTCCATATCCACCCGTGCGTTCAGATCTATGCGTTCCTTGTCCAAGTGCCATTTGCGCCACTTGTCCTCAGGAGAAGTATCCTGCCAGTAGTCAACCACTCTGGTCAGACCTGCCCGAGTAGCGCTTGGGGATATTGCCTCCGCCCAACTTGTTTTGGCTAAAATGGGCCATTGTTGCCAGGAGTCCTGCCAGAAGAGAGTCGTTTCCCCATTCCGAATTTCCCAGAAAGCATTTCAAGTGACCACTTGTTTGTTCTGCTTGGTCGCTGTCCAGATCAAGGATCCAGGTCCATCCCCATCCCACCTGATTATATTTTTCTCTACTACGTGTGGCGTGTATTTTTTCTGCCAGAATCTGGCCCAGAGGTTCTGAGGTTGCTTGAGCCACCGCCACCATAGTTTGGCAGTGAGAACTTTGTTCAAAATAAGGGGGTCACACAGACCCAGACCTCCTTGAGTTTTGGGCTTGCAAAGTTTATCCCAGCTAACCAGGGCGATCTTCTTCCCAGTATTGGAGCCTTGCCAGAGAAATTTCCTTTGGAGGTTTCTAATGAAAGAGAGGACATGTCTTGGAGCTGCCATTGCCGAGAAGGAGTAAATCGGTAGGGCTTGAAGGACGCTGCGGAGGAGAACTAGGCGGCTGGGTAGATTGAGAGCTCTGAGGGTCCAGGAAGAGAGCCTTTTGGCAAAGGAGGAGAGAAGATGCTCCCACGAGGAGTTGCGAAGAGCATTGTCTATCAGGGGGATGCCCAGGTATTTGGACGGAAGGGAGCTCCTTCTGAAACCAAGGATAACAGTGATGTGGCGTTGGATTGGAGGGGGCATGTTGAAGAAAAAGATTTGGGATTTTTCCTTATTGCATTCCAGTCCTGAAGCATCGACAAAGGCTTGGAGGATGTCGAGGAGGGCGTTTGCTTCGTGAACTGTGGGGGTTCCCATAAGGAGCGAATCATCCACAAATTGACTATGCGAGATGGGAGGAGAAATGCCATGCAAGGGTAGGCCTTTTAAGCGGTTTCCTTCGATTGCAGCTTGGATGGAGTGGCCAAGGCCTTCAACCATGATGATGAAGAGGAAGGGGGATAGTGGATCACCCTGCCTGATACCTCTGGAAGGAGAAAAGGTCCAGGAAGGGATGCCATTGACCAAAATAGAAAATAAAGCTGAAGAAGTTAAGTTCATGATCCAGGAGACCCAGCTTTGGTCAAAACCGAAAGCGATGAGCATGGCACGCATATAATCCCAGTTCAGCTTATCGAAAGCTTTGGATAAGTCCAGTTTAAGAAGCATACCTGGAGTTTTGGTTTTCTGCAAAGAGTGGATCACTTCGTGGGCCAGGATGACGTTGTCCATTATCTGCCTGCCTTCAACATATCCCGATTGCTCTGGGGAGATGATAGTCGGTAAGATGGGCTTGAGTCTGCTGGCTATGACCTTCGTTAAGAGTTTATATATTATGTTGCAAAGCGCGATAGGTCTGTATTGTTGAGGATGCTGCGCCTGTCCCTCTTTGGGAATGAGAGCCAAAAAAGTTGAATTCAGAGCTTTTAGAATCTGTCCGGAGGCCCGGGAGTCCTCAAGAATTTCCCATACCTCGTGCCTGATCATTGGCCAGCAGTGATGGAAGAAGTCACTGGTAAAACCGTCTGGACCTGGAGCTTTACATTTGGGAGTGTCTTGAAGTGCTTGATCTACTTCCTCGAGTGAGATAGGTCGTAGTAAGGCCAGGTTTTGTTCCCTCGTAACAAGGGAGGGAACATGTTGGGTTACTTTGGCAATGGCTTCATGCCTATTTTGGATCGATTCGGTGAGAATATTTTGATAATGCTCAACTAGAGCTGCTTCCATATCCTCATGTGAGTGAAGAGGCTCCCCATTGGCAGAGATCAGGCTTGTAATTCTATTAGTATGCCTTCTTTGAATAGTTGTTTTATGGAAGAACTTGGTGTTACGGTCTCCCTCCTTGAGCCAACGGATGCATGACTTTTGCTTGCAAAGGATCTCTTCTTGTTTTTTCCTGGCTGCTAATTATTGAGTAACAGCTTGTTCCTGTTCCTTTAAATCAGTGGTAAGCCCCTGGGTTCTAATTTGCTTCTGGATTTCAATCATACGATCTGCTAAATGCTTTTGGGACGCAAAGATATCACCAAAGGTAGTCTTGTTCCAAATTCTAAGTGACTGTTTAAGGTTTTTTAGTCTCTGTTGGAATCTGTACATTTTGGATCCTTGAGTTATCACGGCCTCCCTCCACCATCTTTGAATGTTGGCTTGGAAATCCGGGTGGTCGAGCCAAAAATGCTCAAATCTAAAAGGTTTCCTTCCTGTTGCAGTTGGGAGGTCTATCCAGAGCTGAATGGGCCAGTGGTCCGATCCAGGGATGTCCAGGATTGAAGCTTCCATGCCTGTGCCGTCCATCATGAGGGAGTCCGAGATGAGGAAGCGGTTGAGCTTGCAAGTTATCTGATGTGTGCCAGATCTTCTATTTGTCCAAGTATGAATGCCATTGATGGTGTCCAGGTCGATAAGGCTGTGGGTATCTATGAAACTGTTGAAATTGCTAGTTTCTTGCTCCAATCTTCTTGAACCACCTCTTTTCTCTTCCAGGCTGTGGATGATGTTAAAATCACTGCCTATAATCCATTTATTGTGCTGGTGTAAGGCGGCGAGGAAGTCTAGGTTTCGAAGGAAGGCTGCTTTTTCCCCTGTAGTGGCTGGACCATAGACATTGGTTAAATGTCCTGGTTTATTGGAACCAATGATTCTGTAATCCGTAGTGATGGATCTTCGAGTAGCCATGAAGTTCTCGAGCAGTATTGAGTTTGTATTCCAGAGGATGGCTAGTCCCCCTGCTGTGCTTGTGGCGTCAACCGCGACAGCTACCCCCTGCTTCCAATAGTAGGGGAGTAATTTATCCACATCTTCTGAGGCACATTTGGTTTCCTGTAGAAGGACAATGTCAGGTTTTTCTGCTATAATCAGATCGTGTAACAATTTGTGCTTGCTACGCCCATTGAGGCCTCTAATGTTCCAAGAGATGATCTTCATGAGGACGAGGGGTTGGGGAGGGGCGGAAAGCTATCCGAGATCAGGTGGATTTTCCCTGAGTTGACCATTAAATGCCCAATTTCTTGAATAAGCTTGTTGGTGGACTTCCTCCCTCTTCTCTTCTCATCTTTCTGGGTTTTACCAGTGCTTTTCGATTGACTGCTTTGGATTCCTAGCCCTTGTGTGGCTCTGGCCGTGGATCCAGCCGAGGAGTTGAGATATACCTTATGCACCTTTCGTAATTGATCTCTAGGGATGGTGAAGAGATTATACTGTCTATAAGCATGCTCAAGATGTTCCAGGTCCACCCCTACTAGATCGGGCTCTTCTAGCTCCATTTCCGTTTCTCCGTTCTCTGCATCCCCAGGATTGTGTGCTTCCTGATTCCCGCTTGGGGGGGCAATTTCGGGTTCCTTGCTCAGAGGGGTTGTGTCCTCCCCTTGCTTGGCGTTTTGATACCCAATAGCCGGCGATGGCTCATTTGGTGGTAAATGATCTGCAGGGTTTTTAGGCTGGTCTTGCAGAGCTGTGAATCTATTGCTAGTTGATGGGTCCTTACTTACCTGGGTTGGTTGTCTTCTGCCTCCCGGTCACCATTTCCCTATGGGTTGGGTGAAGCCGTCCTTATCTTTGTTGCTATCTGGGTTGCCTTCTTTTGGAACATTGTTGAGGGGGCATTCTTTGAACAGATGTCCATGCTCATGACATCTTCGACAGTGGAAAGGAATATGCTCATAATCGATGGTCTGGATCCAGTCTTCATCTTGATATTCCAGTATGATGGAACCAGGGAGCGCCTTAGTTATATTCAAGTATACGCAGATGCGATCATAGGAGGTATAGCGTCGTTGCTTCGTGGCTTCAGACGATTTGACATATATGCCAATGGTGTTACCGATACCTGCCAGAACCTCCTCAAGCCAAAATTCTTGTGGGAGGAAATATAATCTGATCCATACAGGCACATGAGAAAAGTCTTCCTTTTCAGGGTTGAATTTCTCCATCCAGAAGCGCAGGAAGAGACCAGCCGAGTTGAAAAAATATGGACCTCCGTTGAAGATACGGTTACGATCTTCAAGATTGTAGAAGATTATTGTAAAAAATCCTTTGGATCCTAGTTGCAGTTCATAGTGACCCTTTGGTTTCCACCAATACTGGATCCAACGGATCAGATCTTGTTCTGAGGAACAGAGCCCTAAAAACTTTCCCACAAGGGCGTAATCTCTCATGAATTGTTTTTTCTCTTCAATGCGTGGTGAACTAATCACATGTTTGGGGGCTTGTGGTGCTTGTGGGATACACTTACCAAGTTTCCATGGAGCCGTCGCTGTGGGGATAGAGGCTGCTTTCTCGGGGTCGATCTCCATTTCTTGGTCCTTGGATATGCCTTCTTCCCATATTTCTGAGTATATGTCTGGTGGCGGCTCAAAGGCAGACCGCTTGGTCCTCTCCACATCCATGCCGCCGGCTGTAACTTGTCTGTAAGAGCTGCTCGTCGACCCTCCTCCGTTGGGTGGCGAATGGCCCATTGGGGCCCTAGCTGGACCCCCACACCGCGAGAGATCTGCAGAACCCTAGTTCGTCGAAGGAACCCTAAAACACCAACATTGGTTTAGCATACCCATTTCTTTAGTTAATGTTTCGAGCGCGCAAGTTTCGACGAATTAGATCGGGGCGCTTAGTTCTACAGACAAGATTGGATTCCAAACCCCCTTGGTTTTTGTACCTTTAATAAGGGGGGGGGGGTCCAAAATGGGTGGCTATGTGTGGGTCCCCCTATCATTTCCTCATAATTGCCTCCACCTTTCATCTCCCACCATCTTTCTTCCACTCCATACTCACCTCCATTCAACGCCATCCTGGCCCACCTATCCTTCTCCTTTCCACATCACTCCATCATAAGCGACGTGTCCTCCCTCAACTAATCATGTCCCATCACCTCCTCATTTTTTGTTTTCCCCCATCCATGCCTGATCACTGTTCATCCACCACTTCCAACCATGTGCCCCAGTCATCGCACCGACCTCCATGCCTTATCATTAAGTCGTTTCATCTGATCCAGGTGGCAGTGCGAGGGGTCCCAAGAGTCGTTCCCAATCCCAAGGAAGCAGTTATTGAGGTAGTTGGTGGTGATTAGACATCGTCTCCACCATAAATGGAAAGTCCAGAAAGGGACCTGAGACAAGTCAATTCTTTCGCAGGGTTTCCAGAAGTCTGATTGCGTCTGAAACGAATACACGATCGTACAGAGACTGCAGGTGCAGTCTACTAGTAAACATGCAGACGTAATGTTTTTAATGATAAGCCTTGGTTTTGATGTTGTTATTGGCTTGGGGTATATGTAGGCAATTTTTCCATTTTGTAATCTATCGATGGTAGAGCTAAGCTCCCGACTGTAAATCTTTAACAAAGCCTCTGGTTCTCTGGTTATACAATGATATTTTGAGATTTCTTGTTTAATGGCGACCAACCTTCTTATTTCCTCGTTCCTCTGAATCTTAAGAGCCCAGACATGGTTGATCTAGTTGGGTGTTGCTCTGACTATATGATGTATGTTTGATTGTATTGGTTCTGCAACGTTGGAGGTTCACTTTGAAGTTTCTCTGGTCTAAGAGGATCTCATATCAGAGACTTTTCCCCTTTCTCTTCTTTCACTTTCTCACCACTATGCAATTTACTGGCTTAAGTTAGATCAAGGCCTCACATGTCTTTGTTGTTCTAGTCCATTTTTCTGAGTGAGTGATATTGTACTGAGTTTACTTCCATTCGATCACCCCCTTTTAAACAAATTGTGACATAAATTGATGGGCGTCAGGCTCTACTTCTGCTGCAATCTAGGAGTGACTTCTAACGCCAACACTTTGGGAGGAATTTTGTTACACATTATTTTGGTCACCTCAGTGATCAACTTACAACATGTGTTCATGTTCGCTGAAAATATTAAAAGATACTTTCTCCATGAGAAAAGTGGTTTTCTTTTTCTCTTTCAAAAACCATAACAAGGAAGGTCGTCACACCCTGTTGTATGCATGGGGTGCGATGATGCCTAATCGTCACACTCTGCCCTAAAATTGGACTATGACATCATCACATGTTTCTTGTGCATAGGATGCGACGATGCTTAAAGCAAAGGAAAAGTCAAAATTCACGAATGTTCTAGAAGGGAATCTTCTAGAATGGAATCTTCTAGAAGATGAGGTGGCCTCCGATCAGTTTGGATCTTACTCACTTCTCTTATTTAGTGGGATCATCCCGATATCCTCACCTATCTCTCTTTCACCCTATATAAGGAGGTATCTCTCATGGAAAAGGCTAAGGTTGAATAGGATAAGATTTGTATGGAGAGTTCTACTATAGATTATGATTGAGAGTTTTTCTTTGGTTTTTCAAGTCAGAATGTGGATCTTCTTCATTCAAGGCAATGGAGCAAAGGTGTGTGTGTTGGAGCAAATATCCATTGAAAGGGGACCTTGCAACATCAAGGCATAGGTTGTATTCTCCACTTTCCATTTAATTTAATACAACAATACATTTCTTCCCTATAAAATCATCTCAACTTCTATTGTATAATTCATTGATATTATACATAGACTTCATTGGAACATATATATCTTTGTTTTCCCTCTTTGTTTGTTTGTGCTTCTTAAACGGGCTTATCATTCTACAAACTCAAGGAAGGAGCTACAAAGACGACACTAGCGAGGATCAAGCATTGTTTAAAAGGTATGCCACTTGTACCTCTCTAAAATGGTTTGTATGACAATGAATTTTAAGGTGAAGTGTGTATTCTGTATTGTTTTGTTCTAGTTTCCTGTGGAAGTTAGGGAGATATGTTTGTGTCTACACTTACCAATTAGTCCGATAACATTTAGTCCTTATTTCATGCAAATTGTTGTGTTTAATTTGTTGGGCATGTGGATGAGGACCTTTGGTTGAAGTTGGATAATGGATAGTTAGATTGGGAAATTGTGTTGGTTTCCTTGTTTCACCTTGGTGGCTAGATTCTATTCCCTAGTCTTGTGTTGTCACCACACAAGGAAAATGAGTACTACTGGGGGGGGATCACAAGGGTAAAATTTTGTTCCTTGCCATACTGTTATGAGGAAAATCATTCTATGGCATGGGGTAAACCACTACAGACAAAATGACACATAGAAATCAACTATAATCCCAAGTATGTTATTTAAATGATAATGATAACAAGACAATATCAAGAGCCTACCTCATCCATAAATTCCATGAAGACCACCGTTGAGCACATAACTCAAAGATTTATACCTGCAACTTGTCCTCAACATCCAAGATACACAATAATATGGTGATAATATATAACGTTAGCATATAAAATAGCATAATCCATTAACATACATGATAAATACGCCCATGGAATAAAAATTCAAATATTTGCAAGATAGCAATTGGATGAGAAAAGAGTATTTATATTAAAATAATCAATAGAAGTGTATAGGTGACAAAATTTTGTGTCGGTACATCTCGGAACCGATAAAATAAGTCCCTTCCATTTGTTCCTCAACCACTTCAATCCTCCACCAAAGGAAATCTCATATAAAGGATACAATAAGGTTTTCCATCAAAGAAGGAAGGGCTTGGAGGATGAACAATGAGTTCAGAATTTAAAGGATAAAGGGATGCAGACTCAATGTGAAATGAAAATTTCTCCAGAGTATCTTTTCTCTCAAAATTTGAATTCTCTCTTCTCCACTGCTTGGATATGGCTCAATTTATAGCCTTCAAATGGAACTGAAGGACCGAGTCGGAACGGTTCCAATATATGGAAGTTCAAGGATCATGGATCTCATGACATGACATGGAAACCTGACACAATTTTCAATTTTGAGCACCAAACTCGATGTACATGGGATGTAGTGGAGAAACCTGCGTATACGTTTGTTTTTTTTAAATGGTAGGGTGTGTATATGTGGGAAAATGTGTTTTTTTTTCACTGGAAGGTAAAAAAGGGGACTTCAAGTCTACATAGGGAAATGGAAAGGCCATCCAAGAAAGTTGCATGGGGTGAGGAAAAATTAGCTATAACAGATGCCCCCTAATGTGTGAGTTCAGAGGAGTATATGCGATGGTTGAAATAAATTATAATTATCAAAAGTGGAGTAATGGAGACTCAGTTGGAAGTGCTAGATACTCATAATAATATTACAATCCATAATGACTTTGTACACATGGCTTCCAATCTGAATTAAATTGCAGCTCCATGTGGAAATATACCAAATAGTTGTTCATGGCCATGAATAGGCAATACAAAGTAGACAAATTCCATAGGGTTTCATAGTCATAAACAAGGCCCAGTGGAAAACCAATCTCAAAATCAATCTGAAGATATCTGTATACAATGGAGTACAATCTGATCTTCCATGATCACTGAAGTCATATAGGTATTGGTCCAATGAAAGACAACAACAAAATAGGAATGTTTCTACTATAAGTTGGAGGTATTCTACACTATCCACTGAAGGTGCATGTCTACATCATGTGAATAGAGGAGTTGATGTTGAACACAATGAAACTTTTTTTGATTACCAGTCATTAAGGTATACCGCTAAAAAATGTGAGACAACCTACCGATAATGAAAGTAGGTATCAAGGCATTGAGTACATTCTTACAAGTGTGAATAAGGGTGTTGAGGTTGAACACTTGAAGAACCCATCGATCAGGAGACATTGATGTATTCCCAATTGTTGATGGTGGGAGAACCTACCATTGATGACTACAATCCTCTAAGTACTCATAGGACTCTAGGTCTCGTTTCCAAAATAGATGAGTTGAATTCGATGGAAGGAGACCCACGGAAAGGAGAGCATTAGGGAATCTCTCATTAGTCAGAACAAGGTACAAAGAAATAGCTTGATGATTAGAAGGATCTCATATGAATAATATGTTCATGAACCAACAACCTTGTGCATCTTTCGCATGCACTAGATGCAAGCAGTGCATGGAAAAAACCCTCTGAATAGCATCCAATAAGGAAGATTTCCAACAAAGGCAAGGAAAAAACCAATAAGGCTAATGGAATCCAAGACACTGCATGAATCCCAATGTGTGAATAGATTTATTGTCGTCGAACACAAGGGAAACCCCCCATTCAGGGACCAATCAGGAGATGTCGACTGTTGGTTTCAAGGTTACCTACCCATAATGAAAGTAGGACCAGGGTGCGTGGTAGGACTACAACTTCATGTGACTCTGAGACACACTAAGGGTATGGCCAACATGAAAAGTCAAGAGTTATGAGAAATGACTGACACATGCTTATAGACTTCCTTTGAACAAGAGAATGAGACATATGGACAACTCAGGAAGAATAGACTTGATGATGAAACTTCATGATGCAGGAGGGATTGACAAACTCTCCATAGGGACTGGAAGAGTAGCTAGTCAAAGGAGTAAACTCTAAGTAATGAGCTCAAATTCCTAAGGTCATCCTAAACGCAATATCTAGATTATAATGGACTCAAAAAACAATTATATGTTCAAAGGTGACACGAATGTTGTCGATATAAGTTAATATTCCTTTCTCACCTGTCTTTTTTTGTTTTTTCATAGACAAATAAATGTTATGATACAAGAGAGGAAACAAGTTTCACGAGTAAGAAACTAGATCCAAACAGTGGAACATACCTATGCTCAATTCAAGGAAGTGGATGTGGGGCATGGACACTTGGGTGAATGTTTCCTCTTACGGTATAGGGTGCCAAGCTGCAAAGGATATAAACAAGGCTCTGCTTGGCTAGTGATGAGAATTGTTGAGGTAAGAGGCTTATAACGAGAAAGAGGAAACCTGCAAGTTTTAAACTTGTGAAGTAAAGCAATGCATATAGATTCTTAAGCAATACAGAAATTAATCAATGGCTCATACAAAAAGTACACAAAGATTTTATACCAGAAACCCTCAACCGGGAAAACCTTTCTTATTTTCATTATATCGAATTTCACCATTCGCCATAAAATATATACAATGTTTTTAGGTATTCCGTAGATACCAAAACCCTAATCCCTT
>JZKD02S1213774.1:55373-75022 GCA_000966675.3 Picea glauca | reverse complement strand
CCGCAGAGGGGGTACCCCCCCTCTGCACTCCCCCACGTGGAAGAGTGTACATACTTCTGGGGTGTAAATACTTCATGGGGTATAAACACGGCTGAAAGTAAAAGACCTCTAAATATGGAAGATAATCAGGCTCCACAACCAACACCAACACCATCTTCGAATTCTAAGTAAACTAAAGACTCCATGGACATATGCCAACAAAGGGAAAACTTTATAATAAATTCAATGACACAAGGAAAAATATGTATATACACTAAGATACACTAGTATACAAAGATTCATGCCCAAGATTGAGGGCTTAAGAATAATATCTTTTCAGGCAAAGCCCATTTTTGAGATCATCCAACATATTCCCTTCATAATCCTCCAATTCATATGCTCCTTTTTCTAAAACATGTCACACGATATAAGGACCATGCCACATGGGGTTGAACTTACCTGCCCCTAATGGTTCTTTGGCTTGGTCATACAAGAGAACCAAGTCACCCTCATCGTATTGCCAAGGACAGACATACCTATCATATTGAACCTTAACACATCATTTATTTACTTTGATAGTTGTAGAGGCATCTCGATGCTGCTCATCTAGATGCTCTAGGTGCACAAGGTGTTCTTCAAGATCAGATGTGTTAGGTAGGAGCTCAATTTTTAGTTTGAGGGAAGGGATTTCAAATTCAATAGGAAGGATCAACTCCACACCATGTACTAACTGAAAAGTATAAAAATTGGTGGAATTCTTTACTAACGTTCGATATGCCCAAAGTGCAGGGTAAATCATTAGATGCCAGTCAGATTTAATTTGGCTGACAATTTTTTGCAAGATGGTCTTGAGAGATTTATTCATTGCCTCTACTTTTCCATTTTCCTAGGGATAATAAGTAGAAGAATGACCATGATTAAACCCCATTTTTTATGCTAACTCCTTCATCATTTCATTCTAAAAGTGACTGCCATGATCATTGATAATATCCTTTGGGATTCTGAACCGGCCTATAATTTGGTTGAATACGAAGAATGTTGTCGTCTTACGATCAGACTTAATGGTAGGGATAGCCTCTGCCCATTTAGTGAAGTAATCCAAAACCACAATAATATGTTGATTCCCCCCAGTCGAAGCTCAGTTACAGTCCATAAAATTCACCCCCCACTGGTTGAAGGGACCGACAATGATGGTTGTTGGGTATGTGTTGTATTATTTTCACAACTAGACATAGTGTCTGCTATGTTGTGTCGGGCATGAATGGGGGAGGTTTGAGGGGGGGTCACAGGGGAGTGATATCCCCCCTACATGCGGGTTCAAGGGTATTTCCCCAAATAATTGTTTTTTTCCTCAGGAAAAGTGTCACATTTTTTCCTCATTTTTTGTATCACCTTGATTTTCATGTCCATTGTTGGGCAGTTTTTTGGCACATGGTTTTTTTTCGATGGTTTTCTATTTTCGGTTAAGGAATTAGGGTTGTTGATTAATCTAGGTCATTGGTAAGGGTTTTGTATGTTGTTGGCTTGTTGGCCCTTGACCAAGTTTTGGAGAACCTTGGTAATGTTTGACCATTTTTGGGACTTCAATAGGTTGGTCGAAGGAGGAGCATAAGGTAAAGCAGATATCACGGGATCTCACCCCCTTTTTAGGGATTTTTGGGTTTATGGTTTTGTGTAATGGGTATGGGATGTTGGCCCATGGGTTTACCCATGCTTTGGCCCCTTTTGTAATGTATAAATAGATATCTAGGTGATGTAATTAGGGGTGCTAAGGGTGATATCATGCTAAGTGCAAGCAATGTAAGTAGTAGTGAATGTTTATGTCTTAGTGTGGAGCTAGAGGCTTTGTGCATGCTATGTGTTAAGACTTGCAAAGTTAAGTGCAAGTGATTGTAAGAAGCTAGTGTGTAGAATGTGTAAGAAGGATTTGTACTGTGACCTAACTCAGGGAAGGAGGATCTGGCGAGGTGCGCATAGATCTATTGTCCTATGCGGAGTGGGTATTATGTCTATGTGCATTGAACGAAGATAATAAAGAGAAGAAGAGTTGGTGGGCGTAGCCCCTTGCTGGGGGGGAACCACGAAAATCCTGTGTTGTGGTTGCTTTATGCATTACAGTTGTTATGTGAGTTATTCTTAGTGTAGAAACATATGTTAAATGCATCAAATATAGTAGCTTATCTATTAGTAATGTGAATGAATTCTAGATCTTATCTATTTCTATATGCTAAGTTCTTGGATGTGTTAGATCTTGTTGAATACTGTGTTTTTCTTTAATTAGGGTTTTTTCTTGCGAAGTGGATAAGAGTTAAATATTAATGAATGTTAACTGCTAAGTGCTCTGTTAAGTACTGTGATCACAGATATGTGTCCCAGCTAGGTTGTAGACACTTGATTCCTGCAACCACCCATGCCTCTACCTCGGGTGAGACTTCATCTGCCTCGCAGGTGTTGCTGAAAGGGATGGTAGTTAGGGTTTTGTTGGTGCATTGTTGGAGCATTTAACCTTGGGTCTGCCCCTGTGCCAACATGGCTCCTATATGTATATTTTATTTTAAATAATGTAACACTATGAATGAATATAGAATATGTTGGTTTTCCCGGTTTGGGTTTCTAGGGGAAAAATCTATGTGTAATGTGTGTATTTTCCATTGTATATTTTATGTTCTTTTATTGAAAATATGTTTGCAGAAAATATTGTATAATTTTAAAATATATAATGACTAGGTGAAGAGTGGTTGGGTGTGAGCGCATTTTCCAAGAGAACACCTTGCAAGGGTGACACTTCTTGACCGCTTCAACACAATCTTTAAAAATTGACGACCAAAAGTAACCAACTCACAAACTTTTTTGGGTTGTCGCAACCCCACTATTATAGTCATAGAGAACTAACTCAAATTCCTCATGATTCAGGAAACGATGCAAAATATTATCCACGCATCGACGATACAAAGTGTCGTCGATGATAAGGCAATTTTTTGCTTGATGACATATACATCATCGATCGTATCTCGACAGATGTTGGGATAGCTTCAAGGTTTGAATATAAATTGGAATGTCTCCATAATAGAGGTCTAAAGATGAGATAAGGAAGATATTTTCATCCGCAAATGAATAGTCATGAATAAAATCCTCATCTAGTCGAGGGAAGTATGATATCAACTTCACAAAAACTGGTGATTTATTAGAATTCGTCGAAGAAAATCAAGATCAAATTCTTGCAAAATAAAAATCCACTTATTGTATTTACCCCCTATGATATGCCTAGTAAGGACGTATCGAAATGGATTGATATCAACAAAAATGGTAGTTTTTCAAAGTAATATATAATGTCGTAATATTTGAACCGCATGTACGGTAGCCAAGGCGATTTTCTCAACGTGATAGTATTTAAGTTCAAGACCAACTACATTTTGACTAAGATAGTAGACAACATGCTCATGGAGCTCATCATCCTCATGAACCATAACCATACCAATCATCCCTCTAGACGTGGAAATATAAAGAAAATAGTCTCTATTATAGTCTGGAGGCTTCAGTAGATGCACCAATACCAAGTCGTTTTTAAGAACATCAAAGGATTCTTGGGCTCACTCATCCCATATAAACAAAGTGTCCTTCTTCAAAAGATGCATGAAACCCTTAGTTAAATTGTCATAGTTCACTATGAACTGATGCAAGAAGTTATCCTTCCCCTGTAAACCCTGAATTTGTCGAATGTTGCGTAGGGGAGGAAATCGAAGTATTTCCTCAGACTTCATAGGATCCACCTTGATTCCATGCTCAGAGATTAAGAATCCTAAAAGATTACTAGACCTAAAGTAGAAGATGCACTTGTGAGGGTTCAAATGGATGTGATAATAATGGCATCTCTCAAATACTAGTCGAAGGTGAGTGGAATGATCTACTCTCTTGCGAGAGTGAGCAGCGAGATCATCGAGATAAGCTTCGACAATATTTTTGAGATTGTGAAAATCAAATTTCATAGTGCAATGGAAGGTTGCTCCAACGTTTTTAAGGCCAAAATGCATTTTCCGATATGCAAAAGTACCCCAAGAAAAAATAAGCATTGTCTTGTGTTGATCCTCGATTTTGATTTGAATTTGATTATATCCTAAAAATATGTCCATAAAAGAAAAAAAAATTCTTCCCATGCACTCATCAAGAATTTTATCAAGGAAAGGAGTCGGGAAGTTGTCCTTAGGACAAGCCTTGTTTAGGTCTCAAAAATCCATACATACGCGGATGGTTCCTTGTTTCTAATTCATGGGAATGGGTTTGGCTACCCATTCAGTCACGGGAAATGGGTAGATGAAACCAACATTAAGTAGCTTCTCTACCTCTACCTTAATAGCAGGGACCTTCCTAGGATTAACAGCTCTAAGGAGTTTTCAAATAGGTTTAGCATCCAAATGAGTCTTGATCTCATGTTGAAAAATACTAGGTTCGATCCCTGATATCTATTCATAAGACCAAGCAAATACGTCACAAAATTATTTGAAGAGATCGGTGTAGATCTGAATTTCTTCAAGCAAACAATCTGCACCAATATATATGTTCTCAATTTTTTCAAAAAATCAATACATTTTGATCGTGACGGTAGGAGTGTTGGTTGTGGAGCCTGATTATCTTCCTAATTCAAAGGTCTTTTACTTTCAGCTGTGTTTATACTCCATGAAGTATTTACACCCCAGAATTATGTACACTCTTCCACACGGGGGAGTACAGAGGGGGGGTACCCCCTCTGCAGGGTCCGGGGGGGCTATCCCCCCAGTTGGGGGGTCTGGGGGAAAGTGGGCAGCCAGTGGGGGGTTCGGGGGCAAATCCCTCGAACGAAAATTTTCCTTGTAAATTTATATTGTAATTTCATTGTAAATCTGGACCGTTCATTATAAGGTCATAGATCTAACAGTAGAGATTATGTTAGGGTTTTTTCCCTAGAAGGAAACCCTCTTTTATGAGGGAAATGTATTGCGGCTATGATTGATGGTGAATATTGTATTCTGAGATAGGAGACTATGAGAGAAAGAAGAAGAAGTTACAATGGGTTTGTTGTAGGTTGTATCCCTTCATATGATAGATAATAATAAATGAATGACCTAACAATTTCTCTGGTGGATGTATCCCACACTATATGAACCACGTAAATTTATGTCTCTATTGTATTGTGTATCTTCTGTGTTTTGTTTCCATATTTGTTTTATTTTATTGCTCCACGGTCCTATTTTTCTAACAAGGAGAAATATTCACCATGTTTCCTTTGGCATAAATACCATGCATATCTAGTGGAACCACAATGTGACCGACCATCTCACTCAAGGTAGATCTAAATTTGTCTTGCTTGATCCTAACAAGTTTTGGGAGAAAATAGGAGCGATGATGCATATCGTCCCAAGGCCTATCAGGACCATACATGGCCTCTAAGATGGATTCGTCTGAAGGTAAAGTACCATCAATGCAATCATGCGAGGATAAAGGCTCTAGAACGGGATCCTCCTCGTTTTTCTGTGAGGATAAAATATCTGGGTCAAAAGTAGTGTTAAGAATAGCTTGATGCACAACCTTTTCCGCTGACAGTGGAATTTCCATCCCAATGTGTGAATGACCTTCACAGGACATGGTTGGGGAAGGTAGGGTCCAAGGATCATTGAAATACAAAGTACAAAAAGGAATGGACCTCATCAATGATGAAGACCTATTGGAAATGGCATAAAATGTGATGGATTGGTGCCATGAAATCAAAGCTACCCATGAGAGAGGAATACATTTCGACACCAATATCCTCAATTGTCTACCGAGAATTGTTGATCACTAGGATCGAAGGTCCAACTGATGCACTAGGAATGGCATGCACAAAGGACAACTAATCAATCATCACTATTTTCCCTTCATGAGGAAAACATTAAAGTGCGGAAAATAGATGACACAAATGTAATCATGGAATAAGTCCATTTATGACCTAGTAATAAATTATAGTCAAGGGGAACATCAACCACCTTAACATCAACCTCCACTATATTTCCACCTAAATGGACCATAAAAGAGGGAATAATTCCTTGGGGTCGAAAAGAACATCCATCAAAAGTTATCAACATAGTCATATATTGGGATAGAGTCAAATAACCAATGGTTTTCCAACAGGTTAGGGACATCACGCACGTTGCAACACCTTCATCAATTACAATTTGTTTGATGGTATATTGCTTGTAATCAACATGGATTTGAAAGGCCACGTGGTAAGGCAAGAAAGGCTTAACATCTGTGACATCAAAATTAATAACATTTGAGCCACATGGGTCTAGAGATCCTAAAGCGGATAATAAGGTGTTCCTCTACGAAGGACACGTTTGGAGGACCTCCAAAGTCAACATCGCACAAGGGGTTTAACCTAGATCTTCAAAAATCGAATAGTTATGGACATTTCTAGAATTAGGATTGTGGATAGATCATTTCAGTACTCCTTTTGGAATACAAGGCAGAGGCTTTGGATTTCTGATCTGCAAAGTTGTTTCCGTAGAAGGGTGAGACTTTGGACCTGTAATTGTTTTTGAAGAACGGTAATCACAATATTGAGTGGCTACATCAATTTGAGACTTGACCATGTTAACACGGACGATCACCTTCATGTGCCAGGGGGTTTTGACTCCTACTCGACACATTTCTGGTGTTGGAGGACCCCGAAGCCATGTGTTGATTATGTGGAAATAGATTGGTCATCACAAGGGGAGGTTGTGATAAGAGCATTGAGGCTTCCTCTATTTTGGGGCATAGGTGGGTAAGGTGATCATATTTACAACATTTACAAGCAAACTTCACCTTCCATTTTTCTTTCTTTCCTTCACCAGTGTTATTATTCAATATATCATTGTTAGTGTCATCCTTGGATTTGTTATTATTTTTCCCACCCTTGATATTATTACCTCGTCCTTTATTTCTATTCCCTCCTAGTTGTTGGTTACCATTTGGGTTGGTTGACGACTGTATAAAATCCACATTCACTACTTGAGTGGGAGTGGAGGACGAAGTCGAAGCTTGTTCTGTTATAGGCCGGCTTAGAGACAAATCATTCAACTAGTTCATCACCAAGTATATATATTTAGCATTTGCAGAGCCTATGATTCCATCGACATGAGGCCCAGGTTTTTGTCTAGGGTCATAACTCGACCACATCGTGTCAAGAAGAATTTCATAAAACATCCCAGAATGAGCATATATCGGGTCCAATTGTTGGGCTTTGAAAATATATTCTTCCTTAGATGTTACACCGTATGTAGAAACATCCTTTGAATAATAAGGAAATAAGGACTTAAGGAACCACTCCAACATAAGATCTGGAGGATTGTAAGATTTAATCAACCTCTTTCGTCTACACAATTATTGGATATGGTATGAGATATGTGTGGATTTATCTTAGCAAAAGGCAAATAAAAATTCTATGTCAGCATCATAACAAATCGACAACTGGAAGTGGTTGATAAATACCAAAATCATATGATTAAATTTTACGTATGTTCTCCACAGTAGCTCAATGTACCATTTCACGGAAACCCCCGTGAGAGTGCGTTGAAATAGTCTCAAATGAATAGAATCATCATTAAGGGAATTGGATGAGAACCAAAGATGAAACGTAGTAACATGATCACCTGGATCATTTCCATTCTTTCCTTCAAATTTTGGAATGTCTGAAGGAATATTGGTGGGGACAAGGCACCATGATGTATCATGATGCACCGTGTCATCCATTAATCTAGAAAAATCTGGCAGATTAAGCATGGCCAAAAAGGGATTCGGGGTTGCGGTGTCAGAGCCCACAGTCCTAGGAAAGATTGGTATTGAGGGATTATAGACCATCCAGGATTCTGGTATACACCATGGCTTTGTTCAGTAGATAATATCCTCCTCCAAACCGATCCACAAGAGGTTGTATGGGAATCATACCTGCAGGAGCAACATAGTGAGGATGATAAACATTTCCCCTAACTGGAGGATATCCAAGCTGGGGGTTTTCCATAGCGTGAAACTTACTCCCTCCAAGTGGAAATCTGGAGGATAGAGGTAGATTTTTCATAACAAATGCATTTTTTGGAATCGGCATGGAGGAAGAAGGGGGAAAGGAATAAATATAGGAAGTGGCTTGTCCACCCGATTGAGTACTCCATCCAAAATAATTGAGACTACAATAAGACTCAATATAAAAAGGAGTTTGTTCTCAAACTGTAGGAATTTGGGGAATATGACCTCCACCAAATGAGAGAGGAGTATGTGGAGGATCCATTCCCCCAGGTCCAAGACTAAGATTTGAATTATTCGTTGGAATGGAGTATGACATTTTTGACGTCATATTGGGCGTACCAAAATAAAAAGGGTTAGAGACCGAAGGTATGGAATGAGCATTATATCCCGGCATACCAAAAAGAGACCCAACATGGTTTGTTACTATGGTTCGAGTAGAAACCACAGGCTAGATAGGAACCTTCGGCACAACAACCGTAGCAGTTGAAGGAGTCGAAGGAATCCCATTAACCATAGAAGGTATAGGAGTCAAGGGGCTCCCATTGTCATTTAGAATCGACTCAATACTCATAACTGGATAATCACAAGTCTGGGATGTGGATATATATGTACCAAATCTATTAACTTTACGCCTTTTAAAAGGAAACTTATGTAAAGACTCAAACTATGGTGCTAACTTCAAAAAATGGTGAAACCTATGAGGCTGGTCTTGCTCCACGATGACTCAATACTTAATATATAAAACCAAATCCTAGGGCCA
This sequence comes from Picea glauca, assembly GCA_000966675.3. Lineage (NCBI taxonomy): Eukaryota > Viridiplantae > Streptophyta > Pinopsida > Pinales > Pinaceae > Picea > Picea glauca. Next base: position 66,270 of record JZKD02S1213774.1, on the reverse strand, counting down.
ACTAACAATCAGAGTGAACATCAAAATAAAGAAAAAAGGCTAAATTCACACAAACATGATATAGTAGATGAAAAGGGGCCTCCCTCACTAGAGTAGGTATGCCTCACCCAGGAGGGCCCTGAGACTCCCTTCAAAATATTGGAGGTATCAAAATCAGTTATCAGGTCCCTCATGGGATTAACAACGTAGTTGGTTAGATCCCCCTGGAGAGGTAATCCTCCATAAAGGTTGTGTGTTGTTAGACCCTTATCTGACTCGGGGTGCTTGCAAAATAACCCTTGCAAGTAATCTATGTGGCTACCTATGTCAGGAAAATAGAGCCACCATGATATAACCAATGCGCAAGTGAACATTCGTAAGTCTAGTCCACCGTATAGGCAGGGTAGCAAATCTTGAAATATTGAAAGCACCATATCTCATGGAGGTAAAATTACTATCAAGACCCCCATATACGAATGAAACCACAAAAATATCTCTGACACTAAGAAGGTATTAGAGGTCTATATATGAAACCAACTTCATGTGACCTCGTTCTTAACTTTGGTGTGAGCGGATCCTCCTCACATCACTAATTACACAATGGATTTCACCACTCCCTGGTCAGAAACATATGTTTAGTTTAATAGCCTTGGAGAAGTTTACTCACAAAATCCTATTCCAAGGCTCTATATCATATGCTTGCTTATGTACTCTGAAAAATAAAATCGTTTCTAATCAATTTTATTTAATCAATGTTACTTTAATGGCTTTGTTTACTCAATAGGCGTGGTTGTGAAACTGATGATATTATGACTCAGCATATCAAAGAAATGAATATAAAAATAGTGCTAAGTCATAATCTTAAATTCTCAAGATATAGTATGCTTTAAATGCAACTTCTGTAATTTTAATAAAATGCAATCTTTCCAAATGTATCAAGATCAATACTAGATAATCAAAAGAGAAAATGACATAATGAAAAATGAGAAAAATGTTTTGTATTTTCGATATAAAGAAAAGAAAATGCAAGGACTAAATAGCAGCTTCATATACAGACCCTACTACAAGAAAAAATAGACAAGCCAAGCAGGATACTAGGAAGCAAACACTCAGACCAATGTGCAGAGACAACCAATGAAAAATATGATAAGAAAGAATATTGCCCGAAAATTCAACAATAAGAAGGTTTCCTATCACCCTGCAAGCACTCAACAGTTAGGACATGGATCCAAGAATACTCAGCAACCAACCAAACTCGCCTAGCAAGCCAAAACATTAATGTACGAGACTGTTTGAACAAAAATCACATATGTACGCGCCCTATAGAAGGAAAACTCACGTATGTACGTGTCTGTCAAGGGAAAACCCACGTATATGTAGTAAAACACTATTAGGGAAAGGATTAGGCCAATAAATTCATATGCAAAGTAAAAATAGGATGTCAATAAATCAAGCGACAAGGAACCTCACGATAATAGAGAGCAAGTCAAGGAGAAAAACACTCCAAACCCCAAACAAAAGATTCAATCCCCAGTATGGTCGCCAATTTTTTTACAAGGAAAATATCTTTATGGCATGGGGTAAACCACAATAGAAGGAATGACACGCAGAAATCAACTCTAATCCCAAGTATGATATATAAATGAAAATTCTAACAAGACAAGGTCAAGAGCCTACCTCATCTGGACGTTCGATGAAGACCACCATTGAGCACGTAACTCAAAGCTTTATACCTGCAACTTGTCCTCAACATCCAATATACACAAGCATGTTGTGATAATACATAACATTAGCATATAAAATAGCATAATACATTAGCATACATGATAAATACACCCATGGAATAACAATTCAAATATTTGCAAGATATCAATTGGACGAGAAAAGAGTATTTCTATTAAAATAATAAACATAAGTGTATATGTGACAAACTTCTATGTTGGTACATCTCATAACCGAGAAGCTAAGTCCCTTCCAACTGGGCCTCCACCACTTCAATCCTCCACCAAAGGAAATCTCATATAAAGGAGACAATAAGATTCTCTATCAAATAAGGAAGAGCTTGGGGGATGAACAATGAGTTCAGACTTTTAATGATAAATGGATGCAAACTCAATGTGAAGTGAAAATTTCTCTAGAGTATGTTTTCTCTCAAAATTTGAATTCTCTCTTCTCCACGGCTTGGATATGGCTCAATTTATAGCCTTGAAATGGAACTAAAGGGTCGATTCAGAATGTTTCTAGTATATGGAAGGTCAAGGATCATGGATCTCATGACATGACATGGAAACCCGATACAATTTTTAATTTTGAGCACCAAACCTGATGTACCTGGGATGTAGTGGAGAAACCTTCGTATATGCTTGTTGTCTAATTGGTAGGGCACATATATGTGTAAAAATGTGTTTTTTTGGCTCTGGAAGGTAAAAAAGGGGACTTCAAGTCTGCATAGAGCAATGGAAAGGCCATCCAAGCAAGTTGCATGGGGTGAGGCAAAATTAGCTATAACACATACTTAACACTTTCTATCTTGGATCCTCTCATACTGTACTAAACTTCGATAATGGGTCATGGTCCATTTTATCATGAGAAGAGGGGTTGAAGGCCCATAGGTTGATTTCATATGTCACTAAAAGGATAAGAAGATGATGTTAAAGAAAGAAAAGAATGATAGAAAAGGACCCCCAAAATATTGTCCAAACTTGCACTCTACCCTTTCCATGCTCACCCTAGTCCCAAATAGCAATGCTACAGCTTGAAACCTTATAAAATAGGACTTTCAAATATGATAAGCAGACAAATAAAATGACATATAAAGGGGTTCAGAAAAAATGGCACTTAAGAAAGAGGTAACTCAAGAGCAAGCGCACCATCCACAAAGGTTCTCATAGAAATAGATTAAATGACACCATAAGCCATGAGGTAAGCCCTAAAATCGTATCATTATCCCACTTACTCTTGAAGGGGTTCTTTATTTCCTTCTTCCCTCAAGATCTATGACTCTACCTGGGTTCTTTTATTTCTTTCTTAGGTGGCACACTAATAGGGTTGGATGAAGGCCCTCCCATACTTAAACTTATCAACTCACATGGGGTCCTGGAATGGTGTGATGCTTGAAGGGGATACTAAGGTGAATTTTTTACATGGATTGTATCTTAAGTTACATCTTACCTTGCATTCTTTAAGGACTAATGTTTCTCATGAACCTTGTCTAACCTTGTCTTATACTTTTCTTTTTTTTGGATGGCCCTGACATGGTTCTTTGAGGGACATTCCAAGGATTGTGCCCATGATGGCGTGCCTTTATTGCAAGAACTTGGCATGTGTGATAGAGAGAAGTGGGTCATCTAGTGACTCACCATCCTTAGATACCATATCTCACATCTTTGAACCTTGGATGATGGATATATGGGCTTGGTATGAGCATATTAAGTCATGATGGAACCTAGATGGGCTAGAAGCCCATAGGATGGGAAAAGTACCCTGGAGATTATTTACCCACTAGATCAGGGTCGTTGTAGAAACAAACAACCAGAGATATTGTAGATATGAGATGTATCTCCCTCCATCTTGGATGAAACACTTAGATCCTGGACGTTGGCCCTATTTTGATGATGATGTCATCTTCTAGGGTTTGACACAGTTATGGTTTGGTGGATAGACAAGGTATTGATGATGGTTGGCATGATTTTGACTGGGGAGAGCCATCATTTTCCCCCAATTCCCTCTATATTAGTGCCACTTCGAATTTAGATGTCCCCTCCTCGCCTAAGGAGGCTTAACATCTCACATGTGTGGCTCATTATGGTGTCTTTTGGATTTATTACATTTTGTAAAGAGAAAACGACGTGTCAATCCGACTTCTATTTTGATGTTGACATTTTATGTGGAAAAATATGCTAGGGTAGCCTCATATAAAAAGTATAACACTCATTTTCATTTTATGAAGAATTTTTTTCCACCATCGTGAGAGCTACTTCTGAAATTTCCGCCCCCCTTATGGGTTATTGGTCTTTCTCTCTCATGCGCTATGCTTGGAATGGATCTCTTGTGGATGGTTTGTTGATTATGGATGGATATTTTTTCAATAATGGTTAAATGATCATGGTTTCTTGGATGAAGTAAATTTATGCAATTCTATGTTATGTTATTGATGTTTATGGAGAAATTTATAATTATTTGCAATAATTCTTGTTTATGGAAACCATAAAAGAGGGACATAAGTGCTTTGTCCTCTCACAAAGTTTTACTTGTCCAAAATTTCTAAATTGTCCTTGATAGGGTTAGAATCCTAAAACCCTAAAGTGATATCACTTTAGGATTTTATCCTTAGACAATTAATCTTTAATCTAGTTGAAGCTACAACAAGGGAGAAAATATATATAGGGTCCAAAAGTGTTTGCACCCGAGAAGTCATTCTCCTCAAAATCCAAAGCCTAAGGCCCAAATGTGCTTGCACCGTAGGTTTTAGAATCTACCTCTTGGTTTCAAGTAGATCATCCTTTAAGATTGGATGCATTTGAGACCCCATAGCCCTATAATGGTAAAGTAACTAATATAGAATCAACTCTTGTGGTGAAAGTGATTGATAAAACCTCTTTTCTAAAGATCTTAAGTGTTCTACTAACCCTACTAACTCTAACTCTAGCAAACTCACTATATTATTTGTTGCTTTTATACAAGTTTTCTACAACCATCCCAAACTGCATTAATTTGTTTCATACACTCATCTAAAGGTGTCCTAACTTGTTCATAAATCTCTTTCTAGCAATTGTATAATCTTGTGCTTGATGAATGCTTACTTTTCATGTTAAATTGCTACATTTTTTAGCACTTTATATTGTTGTTGTCGAAAAATAATTATTGTTGTTATAAGACTGGTGTATTGTTGAAATTTGTAACACCCATAGCTAAAGCTCAGTATTTTATACTTTGTCTTTGAAATTGTTATATATATGATGCAAAGTGTTCTTGTTTTAGAAAGGTACAACAAACTATATCACAACCTCTCTTTCCTAGACATAGGCCAACGAACCAGTGATCAAGATAGGGGGAAGTAGGATTGGCTACTAAACTTTATATTTGATCCCTTGAGGTCACTAGGGAAGCCTCCTGTGTGGTGGACCTATTCCATCACTAAAACGAGGGAAGATCCTACTTAGCTAACAATGGTAGTTTCTTCCATAGTTACGCAATATTTTGGGATCTTGTGGTGGGATTTGCACAAGTACAAATCTTGTGATAACATTTTGGCACCATTTATGAGGAGTATTGAATCATTCTCCTCACAACATTTCTTTGGTAAACTTATCCTTAATCCCTTATCTTACAATTTTACCTAGTGACTCCACTAAGAGTAGTCCCATCACCTTCCTTTCATGATCCAAGGGAGATCATTTGGTGACTCCATTGACATGTTTTAAGGTGTCATCATGTTCCGAATTTTTGTAAGACTATATATTCTCAAATAATGGAATTATGGCACCACGGTCACTTCAAAAGATATTCCCCTCCATAGATATTGAAAAATGTCTTTGTTATAGCACAAGGTAGGTTCGGAAAATCCCGATCCAACCACAAAATCAAGTGCTACAACTTGAGAATCCTACACAAAATGTCACCTTGATGTAGGTCCCACACTTCAAGGGTGACTATGTTACTCTTGGGAGGAAATCTCGGTGACCCTAGGGGGAATGAGATGGGGATGGATGGATATGGAAGTGGATCACCTAGAGTTAAAATATAAATTGAGTGAAATGTGGGAAGATATGCCTTGTAAGTCAGGTGATTGTTGTTGGCATGTTTACAGGAAGAGTGTGCTTGTCATCGATGGCAAGAACAAAAGGCAGAGAAGAAGGCAAGAAAGATCAGGAGGAAGAGCTACAGTGGTCATTAGATCACCGATCCAAAGGACCTTCAACCGAATACCCAATAATCATTGGATCATTCTAAGTGGAAGGACAGGATAAGCTATAAGAGCAGCACCGAAGATAGATCGAACCATCGATCTAAGAACATGATCGACGAAAAACATTTGGTTCACGTCAAAAGTTGTGAGGAGGTTATTGTTTGAGGAATATCACTTCAGGGGAAATGGCAACTTGAAAGTCAAATTACCCAAAGCCCGAAATCTGAAATGAATAAGGACCATCAGATCTAGAGAAAATGTGATGATCGTTAGATCAGGGAGAACCACATCAGAAAACCACGTCAGCAAGGACACATGGCGCAATCAGACAATGACAAGTGTCAAGTTGAATCGGCATTTCAGGTACGTGAAAATCATGAATCTGAGTGACATGTGGCATATACTCAGCTCATTACACATCATCAAGTGATGTAAGTAAGTTACGCCACTCCAAGAGTTTTACCACCAGCACTTTCCCAAAGTCGTGAAGTCCCAAATTTCGAAGTCCCGAAGTGGACACAAAACGTTCAATCTGAAGATAACTTCGGGATCATTATCGACTGTCAATATACTACAATGGAAGGATAGTGTAAGTGGAAGTATTAACTGACAGCAAGTGGTCTCCACCACGTATGAATTACTCAGCAGGTGATCACTCCAGAGGAAAATGGAGCAGTGATTAGCCTAAAGTCCCGAATGTCGAACACCTGAGGGTCGAAGAAGATCTAGGTTGTCAATTTCCAGAAGCACATGTGGCAGAAATATGTGTAGTTCGGGGAAAAACACTCTAGGAGATAGTGAAGGAAGAGAAGTTGAGATTTGAAAACCTCAAAACCCAAAGATCTGAAGGAGTTGAGGATTGTCGATCTGTAGGAGGACACACGTCAATAGATCGTGAACTCTGGGTATGAAATACTTCGAAGGAAAGCAGAGAGTGAAAGAATCAAAGCCCCGAAGTGAATCTTGACCGTTGATCGAGAAGGGTGCCAAGGGCCATCGATCTGGTCTTGGTAGAAAGTGTCGAAGTCCCGAAGAAGACTAGAGTCATTAATTTGAGGAGGACATGTGGTAGAAATCTGCGAACTCTAGCTAAAAGCGTTATGGGAGAGCATGAAGGTTAAGAATTGAAATCACCAAAGCCCAGAGTAGTGAAGCAGATCTCGACCGTTGATCGAGAAAAGGGACACGCGTCAGTGGATTGTCAACTCTGAAATATTGACATACGGAGGAAAGCAGGGTTTGAGAGCGTTGCACTTCTTTTGTCACCTGAATGAGCAAAACAGAGGTGCTTACAAGCTTAGTTGGGTTAGCTAAGCTAGACAACAGTAAAGGAAAGGGTTAGAAAAATAAACATAAAAGACTAAGCTAAGAATTAAACTAGGAAAGGAAAGAACAACTAAACTATTGAGCATAAGGACACAAGAACAAGAAACAAACAAGACTCATGTCACCAATGGAAAGGATTGTATTAGTGAAAAAAAATACCGAGAAGAAAGGGGACTTTGGGTCCCTTCTTCCTCCAAGGGAGGGCTCTTGTAACCCTAATATTAAGCTCTTCTTACAACTTGAAAACTTGAAAGAAATGGTGAAAGAATCCCAAGCTAACCCACTCAAAAGGTGATGTGGATTGCCCAAAATGGAATGGTGCTAGTATGCTCTTGATGAGAAAAGAGGATTTCCCAAGAGAATAGCAACAACATAACCTTGCAAATGAATTCCTTGAAAATGTAGTGCATCCATGGCCTTGTTTTATAGCATCACTTTGAGGTATTGTGCAACCAACTTTTAGTGTGAAAAGGGGTTGTTTAGGGAACCTTTAGGTCTTTGACCAACCACCCAGCCAAATCCAGCCAAGATTTGGATGTCAAATCGACTCGGAAGCTGAACCAGAAGTGGTTGGGAGGCTGACCAACCTCATAAATGCATCGTTCTCAGGTGTGTGTGGCTTTTAGCATCCACAGCCTCTCATCATGTGCATGTGTGTTTTTCCTGTGTTTCTGCATGGCGCATGTGCGCGCGCACCCTGTGTAGTCATAACACACCTTGATTTTATAACTGGTTGTATAGTTTTGGACCTTTTGGAAATGTTTTTTTGGTAAGTTTGGTCCATGGGTGGACTCATAGCTATTTGAAGATGTTGGATTCTTGTAACCATTTGCGGATGAAATTTCAGTGATAACAGATCCCCCCTGATGGATGAGGTTAGGAGCATACGGATAGTTGAAATTCATCAATGTTTCTTCTATTGAGAGTACCATTGTAATAAATACTTATAGTGAGAGTATCAAGAGTGACCCATTGGAAGAAGAAGGGGACCTATGGGACCCAACCTTTCACAAGGTGTGTAAAATAAATTGTGTACAAACGAGGCGGGCATGCCCCATGCTTGTGTCATGTAACTCAAAAAAGGGTGTTGTACAGTAACTGAAACTGTGTGTTGACGTAGACAACTGCATCACCCTCAGGAGCGATTTTGATAAAGGAAGAGGACAATTCTGATGAGGAGCATACTCTGAATAGTAGGCAATGACACCTGTAAGAAGTATCATGGATTATGTGGGCATTGATAGCCCAACAAAGTTCAGAGGTCTTCGGAAAATATAAGAAACAACTGCAATAGTCACAAATTAAGACCCACCATAACATGATAAAGTGTTGAAGTCGAATGTTATGGGGGTCAACGACAACAGGGAGCACTTATGGGTCTCCTTGTTCCATCCGAGACTTCTCATTGTAAAAGTAATGAGGGTCAAGATATTGTTGCCCTTCTGGAAATTGTGTTGATGTCAACAAAAAGGGATACGCGACTCCAAGAAGCAAAGGGCTTCGTGAAATCCACTAGGTGAGGTTAATAACTGAGGAGGTACATGGACGAAGTCAAGCTACGTTGAGACTCAAGACTACCCTTGGTTGGGGATATATGAAAAGTGTAAGTGTTTGCAACTATTTAATGAGGTCAAGTGTCAATGAGGACAATGAGACATGGGATAAGTTGTGCAAGAGGCAGGACAAAGTGAACAAACTCAAAGAGCAGAGGTAGGTGGCTTGTGGGATACTCGGAGTTTACAGACGATGTCAACAGGAGTAGATGATAAGGAATTTCCCAACCAAGGGAGACATGGGTTTCATTTGTCAGAAAGGTTGCCAAAGGTGACGACAAAAAGCTATGTAAAATGTTGGAAACAACGACTTAATTACAAAAAGAATTAAAAAATCAGTGGGGATAATAATGCAGATACAGAAATGGGTGCCCCAATGTAAGATGGCTTCGCTTGAGGATAGCACAAGTTGATGTAAAAAACAAGTGGAGGGTTGGGGCCCCATAGGTTGGTTGTTGTAGTAGGGAAATATATGGAGGGAAATCTGAATATGGGCAGATCGGCAATGGGTGAAATGGATGGTAAATGGTGCTGCAGGAGTGTAGTAAATATCATCTGTGAGGAAGTGCCTTGGGAGTCCATTGGGTAGGCTAGAAAAATGAGGAGAAGGAATATGTGGTTGATTCGTGACATGATGTAATACTATCAGGACTCCCATCCCTAAAGTTTTTAAACAACATGAGGATCAAAGTGCCAAGGGGGCTATGAATGGGGCAACTCATGTGGGGGAGAGTGCTACCAAGTGATAGTACCCAAAATGCAGTGGAGGTGATAGTACTGCAGAGCCGGATATAGGGACCCTAAAGGCAAATTTGAGAGGGTGTGATTGGAGATGCAATTGGGATTCAGAGGGAATGATTACATGCCAGTGTTGATTATATACCTGAAGGTGTCGTGCTAGTGTATGATGACCAAGTACCTGCACACATGACAACCAAATACCCGACGTGAACAATATCTGAAGAGAATTGAACTTACAATCATTTATTTGATAATTTTGAACATGGCCATGCGTACCTGGACAGGGTATGGAAAAATGGCACCCCAGGGGATAAGGATAAAAAATGTATTAGGGACTGTCTTGATGTAGAGGACAGGGTGTTGATCCTGTGGATGAAGATGGATCAAAAAAAGGATACCCGGAGCTCCCAGAATGGGGTCTGTAAGTTTGGCAAAAAGGATTATATATAGTTGTAGGGCCCATATTGCCACCTCATTTGTACCTGCTGTCAGAGTGATTGGATGAGAGATATTCAGAGGAGATTTAGAGATTCTGGGAGAATGAGTCAGCTGATTCAGGACTAGCGAGATTCAGGTTAGTTGTCTTATCGTCCTGCATAGAATTAGGGTTTCTATTTTTGGGCAGGGTCATATAGGAGGTTTTGTGGGTGTGGGCCCCCCAATGTGCGAGCGATCGAGAAATATATGCGCATGGGTGCGCGCCTGTTTTTCGAATATCCACGCGCGGGGGCACCCTAATGGTGGAAAATGGCATGCATGGTATGCGCGCCTATAATATAAACAATTGTGCATGAGTGCGCAACTGTGTAGTGAACATGCACGCTATGATGTGCGCCTATATATGTGACAGGGGCACATGAAGATGCCTTTGTATGGCCGACAGGCAAGCATATGTGTGCGCCTATGGGATGAACAGGAGCGCATGTGTGTGTGTCTGGGGGGTTAATAGGCATGCATGTGTGCGTGCCTGTGGGGTTAAACAGATGCGCCTTGGGGGAAAAGATGACGAGTGAAAAAATTATATTTTTTGGAGATGTTAATGTGTTTATGTTTGAGATGGCCGATTGAGAACTGGGTTATGTGGTTGCAGGTGATTATTTGGATGATGTTGGTTCATTGGAGAGAGAGGGATTGGTCACAGCTCAGGAAGGTTGTGGCCATTGAGAAGTTGGCGGTTCATGCCACTTTGGCAGCTTGTGGGCTGCTGAAGTTCTTTGAGTGCCCCTTGATATGAGCCCAGGAGTACCTCCTACAGTTCTTGATCCATATGTGGAGTCTAGATTTTCATTGTTTTATGGTGGGGGGTGAGCAGTTGGCCTTCACTACGGTGGAGGATGTATATTTTCTGACTGGGCTCCCTTTTCAGGGAATGCCCTTACCGGCAGAACCC
>JZKD02S1213774.1:21015-47592 GCA_000966675.3 Picea glauca | reverse complement strand
GAATGGTTGAGGAACCATTTATGGTGGATGTAAATACCAAACTGGGATTTCCAACACCATATTAGGGAGGGTAAGCATTGCAGTGACCTAGAAAGCTTGTACACCTGGTGGTGGGTAAAAGAAAGGGATTTGAGTAATGGCTTGGGGAATTATTTCTCAAACTGGGATATGGCCTTGGGTGAGGTGAAATCGTGAACTAGTGGAGTTGAAGAGTTCACAGGAAATTCTTGAGGGAGGAGCTCTGCAACTAGTGGGACGTCAGATATAAGAGAAGCCTTAGTGGGAGGAAGGGAATCCTCAATGTTAGTTCCTTTGGACGAGACGACACATACCTGATTGGAAGGATGAATGCGCGGTAGTGCACCATGGTAAGTTCCTAACAAGGATGGTTCTTTGAAAATTTCAGGCCCCATTTCGATGAGTGGTTACGTCTCATGATTAGTATGGATGAAAGGGAGAATGTTATCGATGTTGGCAGAAAGGTTAGGCTCATAATGTGAAACTTGATCAATGGTAATGATTTTCCCATTATGGGGGAACATCATGGTTCAAAATACGAAAGAGGCAACTGTCTTCATAGCGTACATGTAGCTACGACCGAACAAGATATTGTAATCGAGTGGGGCATCGATAACTTCAATGTCTATGAGAATGGTCTTACCCCCGAGTTCTACGTGGACATTTTGGAAGAGCCCTTCGGGAGAAGATGATCGTTCATCGTAAGCTCTTAAGGTAATGGCAGATGGTATGAGTTTGGGGGAACCAAGTTTCTACCATATAGACTTGGACATGATGCATGTAGATGCACCTTCATTGATGATGCACCGATGAACTGTAATGTTCTGAATTTTAACTAGGATTTGAAAAGCGATGAGAGCGGAGAGGCGAGGTTCTCCACTATCTAGATCAAATGCGATGAGTTGAGTATTCATAGGGTCGACTACCCCCAAGGTGAAAAGTAATGATTTTCGCTGAGTAGGACAAGTTTGAAGTACTCCTAAGACTGACATGGCAGCCAGGGACTATGCCAAGTCATCGACCAAACTGTAATTATGAGTTGCCCTAGCCTGAGGGTTGTGGACATTCCTGCATAATGGGATGTGAGGGATGTGAAGAGGGGTTTATGTGTTAGGGAGAGGGATCATCAAATGGGGTCCCGTTGGTGTTGGTATTATTTCTGGGGAAATGGGAGGAGACTCAGCGAGTGCACGGTATTGGCAACTACGTGGTTGTAGAAGGACTTCTTCTTCACTAGTGAGGAGGATAGTATGATCTGCGAGATTTCTTGGGTTGAGATATTGTCCCAACTGTGGTGAGGTAGGTTGCATTTCCTGTTGGGTGTTCATCACTCCTTGGTGTGGAATAGGGTTTTGCAGCATGACTGGGGATGGTTTTTTCACGTAGTGTTGTGGGGCCTGCGGAGGGGCAGGCGGTGCTAGAGGATGAGGTCCATTCACTGAGTCTTTCATCCATTTAAAATCAGTGATTTGGGGGAAATGATGAGTATAATGTTTGAACTCACCACAAGGGCACAGGGGAAGTTGGTTCAAAGGTTATTGTTATTTTTCCCTTGACGCCTGTTGTTGTTTCCCCCCTGGGGGTTCTGAGTCCCTTGGTTCTAGTTGCCCCCAGTAGGTTGGTTATGTTGGGGGTGATTTATGTCTTGACTTGGGTTGTTATTGTTCCATTTTTTTCCTTTATTTTTGGCATTATTCGACTGATGGGTTGGATTTTCTGTATTCAGCTGTTCAAAATTTTGATATTGTGAATGGGAGAGAGTTGAACAAAATTCACCCCAGCGTGAGGGTGTCCTTTTGGTGGAGCCATGGGTTGTGGAGGGCCAAGAAATGGAAAGTATGGATTCTGTTGTGGTAATGATTTGTAAGGTTAATAGGAAGGCATGGTGCTTTCGCTAGTACTTAGAGTATAAGGTGAGGTAGAGGGAGTACCAAAAATTGTTTGGATAGGTGGGCATATTGTGGGTGTCGGTGGTGGCCCACTTATGGGTGGAGGAAGGGCAACAGGGTATGGTTGTTGATAAGGGGGTGGAGGATAATAAGGGGTTCCTCCATATGCTGGTGGATATTAAGGTCTGCCATACATTGGTGGTTGTTGGGGTTGTGGATTGTGGTGTTACCAATCAATTTGTTTGTTGAGTGAGACATCCTGGGTTTATCTTGGCCAAATGGCACGGGTTTTGGGAGATCAGGAAGTATTGTGTACAAGTACCCTGATTGTGAATAGATGAGGTTGTATTGTTGATCCTTACTGATGGCTTCTTCTTCTGATTGAGGGAAGGTGGAAGCCACATCTTTACCGAGAAGAGAGACAAGTGATATGAGAAACCAATCAAGACATTGTTGTTTGGTGGTTTCTTCTTTGCACAAACTACGTTGTCAACGCCACTCGTGAATGTGATCAACGATATGTGTGGTTGAGGTTTGTTTAAAATTAGAGAGTAGTTCAAGACCATTGTCATGGAGGATTGGTAATTGGAAGAAGGTCAAAAATGATTTGGCCAAGGAATCGAAAGTCGTATGGGACCCTGATTTTTCGTGTATATACCATTTGGTTGATGGGCCAGTGAGTGTGCATTGAAATAATCGTAGTCGGATGGAATCATCCATAATGTTGTTGGAAGAGCACCATAAGTGGAAAGTCATGACATGGTTGGCAAGTTCATCTCCTGCCTTTCCTTCAGACTTGGGGATATCTGAAGGTGGTTTGGTAGGCATTGCAGGCCATGTGGGGTGATGCAATATAGGATCATTTGTGAGTTTTCTTAGGTCTAGTATGTTGAGAGAGGCCAAGTATGGCATATGGACTAGTGGTGGAGGATTAGTTCCATCTATGGTGTGAGTGTTTTGTGAAATGACCCTTGGGGGGGACTAGGTGGGTTTGTATTTCCCCCTTGAGAGGAATTTGTCCCTCCGCCTCCATGTAAAGAAGAGCGAGTGGATGGTGGATGTTGGGAATTGGACCCAAGTAAGGTGGAACCAAGAAAAGTTGATCTTAAGACAGTGGCACTCATAGGAGTGTGAGAAGGTGGAGCCGATGAGTTGGTAAGATTAGGAACTCCCCTTAGAATAGGAGGGAGGTTTAGCAAGCATCTGGAATGACAGGGATTCTGTGGGTCCCCTATGATGTCCGACTAGATAAGTGGATGTGTGCGAATGGTGGTGAGAGTAATAAATAAACAAGAGCCTTTGTTGCAATTTTTGAACTTTACACGATATATATCTAAATCAAATGTAATCAGAAGTGCATCATACGTAAAGTGTTTTGAGAAAGAAGAATATATGTGGATAGGTGGGTTTTGTCCCCGTGAGGGATCAAAGAAAACAAATTCTCATGTCCTAAAAGATGTAATGTCCTTCCTCTCAAATAGCACTGGACCTTCCAATAGTACTCAAAAGTGGGTTCTGAAGTCACTGGAAGAGAAACTAGTGAAGGATGAAGAAATCAATTATAATGAGGGGTAGAGGGGGAATATCCCGAAAGAACTAGTGATATTTCCCAATAGCCACACAAAATCCAATCAAGGTGCAATTGCAGCCCACAATTGCCACCTGGGTAGATGTCCTAATTTTTGGTCACTAGGTACCTCGGTCAAAGTGCGACATTTAGATTTTTGGCCTAAGAAATGAGTCACGGGATGGATCTCGTCCAAGAGGTGGGTGCCTCAAGGGGGGATGTACAGAACAACAGGACCTTGGCCTTCAACCCTTCATAGGTATCTCCATGCCTTATGGTGTTAGGAACACTTGACTTGGAGGATTTAAAGTTCTCTATTTGACAACTTCTATTGTTTTGAAAATGTGAGAACCAGATAACGAGAGTTATTTGGATGCCTATCCCTGAAATCCTACCTAGACTAAAAGATTTATTTTGGCACCTCCTGTGGAGGAAAACTTAGTGAGTTTTTAGAAAAAAATTAGATGTGGTTGTGTGAGAGATTGGGGGTGTGAACCAATCTCGGTGAAATTAAGTGGGAGTGGATAGTTTCGTCAAGAAAAGGGTTGGGTGTTTCAGAATCCTTTTGGAAGAAACTTACTTCAACCTCCACGTTTTGAGATGAAAACTATGTGAGTGAGAGGTGACTTTGTGTGTGAACAAGTGAAAGTGTGTTTATTTTTAATAATTTAGGTGTCACCTTGCTGCATGTGGACTTCGCTTGGTCCTTACAAGTGTTGATTACCTAAGTTACTATGTGTCATTGGTACAGCCAAGTCCCTAGGAAACTAGCATGTGGACATGTGGGTCCTTTACTATTCCTTTAACTCCCTAATGTGATTTAATCTAAGAAAGATTTGAAACTATCCTAGATTGTGATCATGTGGGCATGTATGGGCCTGTTACAAAACCTTTAAACTTCTCTAGTGATTTAATCTAAGAAAGTAAATTTCAACACTATCCTATCTTTGTAGCATGTGGGCATGTATGGGCCTGTTACAATCTTGAGATGTGTTTGAAAAATAAACTAAGAGGAGTCCCGAGGGGGCTATTGTTCTCTCCTAAAGGTTTAGTCTTTTTTTTTCTTTTTCTTTTTTAAGGGAGATGAAATTGTCCTACAACCTTTTTCTGATTCTCAAGATCACTTTGAAGCATGAGAGAAGAGCATACTCAATGATTTTTATCCAATTTCTGGTCCCAATGTAAGTTTTATGTGATTACAAGTGATTCCAACTTATACTTTTAGTCAAAGCAGGTCATCCATGTGGAAAAATGAAAGCAAAAGAGGAAATAATGAATTTAAACCCCTAAGTGACTATGTGTTTTGAATAATCCCTTTATATGGAGAGGGAACTAACTGTGGTGCAGATTACAACATGCATGGAATCATTTTTAAGGAGGCTAGGGGCCTTCCACAAATCACAAAAAGGCTTACAATTGATATTGTTCTGCACAAGTGTGTGGGTCTCATAGTAGACAGAGGCACACTGAGTGCTAATGTGCAAACTGAACAAGACTTTTGGGCGCAGGTGCACAGAAGGAGTTGAGTAACACAGTGGTTTTGGCACATGTGCGTACGATGTGCAACTGTGGGCCAACAAACCCATGCACAAGTGTCACACAACCGTGAAGAAAATTCCAGATGGAATTCTGTCAACTCATCTTTGAATTGGATGTTTTGCAGGTCGACTTGGGCTGGTTATGGTACCTACAGGTTAAATAAACAAAAAGAAGAGCTAGAATAACCCAAATGGGGTAGGAAATTGATACCTTTCCCCAACGAGGTTGTCAATCTATTGCGCCTCTTTTGTCACCTGAATGAGAAAAACAGAGGTGCTTACAAGCTTAGTTGGGTTAGCTAATCCAGACAACAGTAAAGGAAAGGGTTAGAAAAATAAACATAAAAGACTAAGCTAAGAATTAAACTAGGAAAGGAAAGAACAACTAAACTATTGAGCATAAGGACATAAGAACAAGAAACAAACAAGACTCATGTCACCAATGGAAAGGATTGTATTAGTGAAAAGAAAACATCGAGAAGAAAGGGGACTTTGGGTCCCTTCTTCCTCCAAGGGAGGGCTCTTAGACCCCCAAGATTACGATCTTCTTAAAACTTGAAAACTTGAAAGAAATGGTGAAAGAATCCCAAGCTAACCCACTCAAAAGGTGATGTGGATTGCCCAAAATGGAATGGTTCTAGTATGTTCTTGATGAGAAAAGAGTATTCCCTAAGAGAATAGCAGCAGCATAGCCTTGCAAATGAATTCTTTGAAAATGTAGTGCACCCATGGCCTTGTTTTATAGCATCACTTTGAGGTATTGTGCAACCAGCTTTTAGTGTGAAAAGGGGTTTTTTAGGGCACCTTTAGGGATTTTTCCAGACACCCAGCTGGATCCAGCCAAGATTTGGATGTCAAATCGACTTGGAAGCTGAATCAAAAGTGGGTGGGAGGCCGACCAACCTCATAAATGTGTCGTTCTCTGGTGTGCGTGGCTTTTAGCATCCACATTCGCACATCATGTGCATGTGTGCTTTTCCTATGTTTATGGATGGCGCATGTGCGCGTGCGCCCTGTGTAGTCATAGCGCACCTTGATTTTATAACTGATTGTATAGTTTTGGACCTTTTGGAAATGTTTTTTTGGTAATTTTGGTCCATGGGTGGACTCATAGTTCTTTGAAGATGTTGGATTCATGTAACCATTTGCGGACAAAATTTCAGTGATAAAAGAGAGTTGAAAATCCTGAAGCCCGGATCATGAAATAAGTCATAGCCATTGATTTGGAAGGGAGCTACATGTCAACATATCGTGGAGATATGGGATCATGTGTGGAAGGAAGAAAGGAGGCAGATAATAGTCATTCATCGAGAGGCGTCGCCAAGGGATTGGATATCAATGGTCGTGCTCAATTGCGGGGTCAGAACATGCTCAGGTCTTAATTTTTCTTAAGCGGCCCACAATCAAAACCATGGTATCTCCAAAGGCATATGTGGAGCTCTATAGTGAATTGCGGGGAAAAAAGAGGGTTTCCCTCAAACTGCCTTTGTTCGCGCCCGAAATTGCATGGTCACATGATAACATCACCCAAGGTCACATCAATGGAAGATAGAGGAAGGAGATAGCACTGTTAGGCTCCACATCGGAGGTTACACATTGAAAAGTAAAAAATGCCTCTGCGTGTATAATCCAAGGGCACTGATCAAACAGAATCTGATCAAAGGCTTACTGTTTCACTTTGTGGTTTCTTGATCAGTTACGATTCAGTTACACTAACTGAATCATTGTTCCTGAGCATTGGAATCATGATTCCTGAGCATTTTGGAGATTCCTGACTAGAGCATTGGAGATGCGGAGTGTAATGGATGATGAGATAAGGAATAAAAGTAAAATGTCGTGACAGAGAGAGGTTGTTGTTTATTTGTAAATCAAGTTGCATAATTATTCACACATGTATAAGGAAGCCAAGTGTATGTGAGAAAGTGCATATGGGAGGCATAGCGCATAGAACGGACATAGTGAACAAAACATAAAACATAGAAGAACAGAAAGTGCAAGAAGATGCGGGTAGGAAGACACTGATGCAAGTAGAGAAAAGTAGTGTAGCAGAACAGTGATGAGACTGGTAAGCCATTGATAAATATTGTATCACTGTAATAAATTTTAGCAAGCAAAGATCATATCTCAGGGTGGTAGGGTGGTGATAGGGAGGATTTTTGTCCTCAGATTTTCAAGTGGGTGCTTGAACATAGGGAGTTGTAGCTTCCATCTGGTTGCAACCAGAAAAACCAGGGTGGTGGGGTGGTGCAAGGGATAACCATTGTTCTATGTTATATAGGTTGGTGCATGTGTGACTGGAAGTTGGTGCTTCCATCGAGTTGGTGTTGGAATACTCAGGGAGTTGGTGCTTCCTTCTAGTGGATGTTAGAGAAACCAGGGATTTGGTGTTCCTATCAAGTTGCATCTTGTAAAATAGAGGTGGTAGCCTCACAAAGAGTTGGTTCTCATAAGAATGATAATGTACAGAAAATAAAGACTACTTATCATATTAATAAGAAGAGGTTTTCTCCCTTTATGGGTTTCCTCGGGAATATTTGTCTCTGTATACTTCATGTGTGTGATTGATGTTGAATACTCTATTGCTTACTTCCCTGGATTATTTTGATCATCATTGAGTGTTCTGTAATGAGTTTTAAATGGGTTTTATTATTTAATCACAGTAACAATTGATTCACCCCCCCTCTCAGTTTTCTAACAATTGTTATCAGAGCCAGGCTCCTTTTATATAAGGGTAGATCCTAGAGCTTAAACATGGCTAGCCATGAAGGAACTTCAACCAATAAGTCCCCCCTGTTCAATGGAACAAACTTTGCCTTCTGGAAAGTTAGGATGAGAACCTACATAATGGCTTTAGGTGCAAATGTTTAGGATGTGGTAGAGACTGGTTATGTAAAGCCAGTTGTATTAGCTTCTAAGGATGACAAGCTTGAATTCACCTTCAATGCTAAGGCTATGAATGTTATTCTGAGTGGTCTTGCAGAATAATAATTTGTAAAATTCATGCACTTAGAATATTCCAAAGAAATGTGGGACAAACGCATTAGCATTTATGAAGGTAATGAGAAGGTAAAGAATGCCAAGCTTCAAACCTACAGATTACAGTTTGAACAACTAAAGATGAAAGAGGATGAAATTGTTGGGAAGTAATTTCTGAGAGTTGAAGAACTAGTAAACGCAATGAAAGGACTTGGTGAAAAAATTGAGGAAGCCTCTTTAGTTCATAATATTTTAAGATCTCTCCCTCATAGATTTAATCCAAAAGTTTTTGCAATAGAATAACTGAATGACCTTAAAAATTTTCCTATTGACCAACACCTAGGAACTCCAACTGCTTATGAAATGAGGATAGGTAAAGATAAACCAGCCTCTAGAGAAGAATAATTTAAAGTAGATAAGAATGAGGATTATGAGACTAATGAAATGGAAGCAAAATTCGTGAGAAGACTAAAGAAAGGATCAAGCAAGTACCAAGGCAAGTTTCCCTTCAAATTTTTTAGCTGTGGAAAGATAGGTCACTTTGCATCTAAGTATCCACACAAGAACAAGGACTAGAAATATGAAGGTGAAGAGAAATACAAATCCAAGAGATTTGGTAAAAAGAAAATTTTATGTGTAAACAATGATGACTCTTCAGAAGACACAGATAGTGATTCTTCTTGTGAAGATAAGGTTAATGAATTTATGTTTATGGCCAAATGGGATTATGATTATAAAATCACAGGAAGTGATGTTAATGATGAAGAAGTTATGGTTGACTTGGAAGGATAATTGACCAGTTCCATAGAAGAAATTGCTAGACTCAGATTTAAGAAGAAAAAGTGAAAACAATTGCTGATATAGTTCGAGAAAGATAGTAAAAAACCTGATGAAGACTTTGCCCTGCTAAAAGTGGAATTAGAAGAGGAAAATAAAATAGAGGACATTTTGAAACAACAGTTATCAGAGAAGAAGGCAATATGTGAAGCCTTGAAAGAAGAGGTAGTAAAAACCATAAAAGAGATGGAGAAGTTTAAAGCATTGTATCTCCAAAATATTCCAAGCATTAAAGCCTTAGCAAAACTAAACGACATTCTGAGAAAATAGAGATCTCCTTTGTTGAACATTCGTTTAGGCTATATAAGTGTTTCAAGCAACAAACATAAAGAAAGAAAAGAGACAATAAATATGATCAAGTTCCAAGTCAGCAGATAATTAGACCATGTGAGTACTCTGCCACCAAAATCTAATAAAGACAAGATGATCCCTGATAAAAAACAAATATATTAGAAGATGGAGAAAAAAATGCCAAGAAGAAGTCCATCCTTTAGGTACCAAAATTTCTTCCATGGTTACTGTTTTAATTGCTTTAATTTTATCCATAAGATTGCAAATTGTCAAATTAAGTTTAGAGACATGCAACTGAGGAGATAAAGAAATAAACAATCTTTGAAACATAGAAATAAACATCCAATGAGTAGACAAAGTTGCACCAATCACTTTGACCTATTGAACAATGAGCTCAAATGAAATAGTTGTCATAACTTCGGACATAAAGCTGCAAACCTCCATATGAAGAATTACAAAGCAAATCCAAGGATAAAACCCTTAGCTAGAAATGCCAGCACATGGAAAAGAAAGATAGTGAAAAATACGGCCTAGTACTTTCAGCTCAAAAAAAAAATACCCCTGATATATAGACAGTGGATGTTCCAAGCACATGACTGGAGACAAGGATAAGTTTTTGTCTATAAGTAAAAGAAAAACAATAAATGTGACCTTTGGAAATGATGAACCAGGTAAAATCAAGGGTAAAGGGATGGTGATTTTGAGTAATGTCAAAGGAAAATCCCAGGATGTTCTGCTTGTAAATGGGATGAAACATAATTTTATCAGTGTAAGTCAAATGTGTGACAGAGGATGTGAAATGGTGTTTACTTCCAAAGATTGTAAGATAAAGTCTATAAACTCAGGACAAGTGGTGGCTAAAGGCATAAGAACATATAATAATGTATATGTGATGAAAGAAGATAGAGAAGAGTGGCATCTAAGGAAACATGATGAAAGATAGTTATGGCATAGAAAACTTGGAAATATAAAGTTTGACCACTTAATTAAGCTCAAAAATCTTAAGGCAGTAAAAGATCTTCCAAGAATATCAAAGCCATAAGATTATGTGTGTAAACCCTGCCAAGTAGGAAAGCTAACCAGGACACGGTCTAAATCCAAGAGCTCTACTTCAACAGAGAAACCACTCCAATTAGTTCATATGGATCTATATGGACCATCAAGATAAGAAGGCACAGGGAAGGAAAAATACTTCATTCTGATCATTGATGATTACTCCAGACTCACTTGGGTTGTTTTTCTCAAAGAAAAAGATGAAGCATTTGAGAAATTTAAAATATTTAAGTCTTTAACTGAGAATCAAATTGGAAACATGTTAAAGGTAGTAAGATCAGACAGAGGAGGAAAATTTATGTCAAGTGATTTCAAGGAATTCTGTGATAAATGTGGGATCAAGAGAGAATACACAATCCCAGGAACTCCACATCAAAATGGAGTACTTGAGAGGCAAAACGGAATAGTTCAACAAATGTCCAAGTCAATGATGAATGAGAAGAACATTGATCAAACCTACTGGGTAGAAGCAATACACACGACAATCCATATTCTTAACAAATCCCACCTCAGACCACACAGTGACAAGACACTTTATGAATTGTGGTATGGAAGACCTGCTTCAATCAAACACTTCAAATTCTTTGGGAGTAAGTCCTACATAAAATATAATAATGAAAACCTTGGCAAGTATGAT
This sequence comes from Picea glauca, assembly GCA_000966675.3. Lineage (NCBI taxonomy): Eukaryota > Viridiplantae > Streptophyta > Pinopsida > Pinales > Pinaceae > Picea > Picea glauca. Next base: position 36,786 of record JZKD02S1213774.1, on the reverse strand, counting down.
GACAAGGTTGATGAAGTAATATTCTTAGGATATGCTACCAATAGTAAAGGATATAGATGCTTTAATAAAATATTGTATAAATTAGTTGATTGCATTGATTTAAAGGTTAATGAAGGAGTCTCAGTAAGAGAGGTGAGCAATATTGAGTCTGCTACAGAGGACACAACTGAAGTTGAAGATGAACATGTCCAAGAATAAGAAGGAGAAGACTCTGAGTTAGATACAAATACTCTGCAGGACTCAAACCAGGAGATCAAGACAAAGACACCCTCTAGAGTTATTAGGAAGAATCGTCCTGAACATCAGATAGTTGGTCATATAAACCAAGGAGTTTGGAAAAGAAAGAATTTGAATAAGGTCTTAGAACAATCTCGGATTGCCTTTCTCTCCTTGCTTGAACCTAAAGACTTTAATGCAGCTAGTGAATATGACCATTGGGTTAAAGCCATGAATGATGAACTTGACCAAATTGAGAAAACAAATACTTGGGAGATGGTTCCAAGACCTGAAGGTAAAAATGTCATAGGATCAAAATGGGTCTTTAAGAATAAATTTAATGAGTAGGGACAAGTTGTGAGGAACAAAGCAATATTGGTCTGTAAGGGCTATGCACAAATTGAAGGACACGATTTTGATGAAACCTTTGCACCAGTGGAAAGATTGGAATCCATCAGAATGTTTCTTTCCTATGCATGTCATAAGAATTTTAAAGTCTATCAAATGGATGTCAATTCATATTTTCTAAATCGAGATCTAAAAGAAGAAGTCTATATGGAACAAACAGAAGGTTTCCAACTGTTATATAACCCTGACTTTGTCTGCAAACTGAAGAAAGCCTTATGTGGGTTGAAACAAGCTCCTTGTGCTTGGTATTACAGAATGGATAAGTATATTCTAGACAAAGGCTTCAAGAGAGGAATACTTGACTGCAACCTATATATCAAAACAGAGGATAATGATTTGCTCATTGTGTTGGTCTATGTAGATGACATCATCTTTGGAAGTAATAATTCTTCATTGGTAGAATGGTTTTCTTCTACCATGTAGTCTCAATTTGAAATGTCTATGATAGGGGAACTGTCATTTTTTCTTGGTCTTTGAATTACTCAGAGGTCTGAAGGAATATTTCTTTCTCAAGAGAAATATCTAAGAGAAATGTTGAAAAGTTTTCAAATGGAAGATTCTACACATGTTAGTACACCTATGGTGGTTGGTTGCAAGCTCAGTAAATATGATATTTCACCTGATGTTGATAAAAGAACATATCGATCAATGATAGGCAGCCTTATGTACATCACAACATCCCATCCTGATATAATGCAAACTGTTGGAATGGTAGTTCATTATCAATATGCTCCTAAACAAATTCATTTATCAGCTCTCAAGAGGATATTCAAATATTTGAAGGGTACAATGACTTATGGTCTTTGGTATCCTAGAAATCATAATTTTCAATTAACTGCATATTCAAATGTTGATTGGGAAAATTGTTTGGATGAGAGAAAGAGAACCAGTGGAGGTGCATTCTTATTAGTTGATTCATTATTAGCATGGATTAGTAAGAAGCATGGATCTATTTCATTATCAAATACAGAGGCAAAGTACTTGTTGCACTCATATTTTATGGATGATACAAACTCTTGCAGATTTGAAGGTAACTTATACTAATCAAATTCCACTTCACTGTGATAACACCAGTGCCATTGGTGTCTCAAAGAATCATGTTCTTCATTCAAAGAGTAAGCATATACTGATAAAATATCATTTTCTCAAAGAACAAGTTACAAACAAAGTTGTTCAGTTGCACTGTATTCCAACCATAGAGCAAATTGCAGACATCTTTACTAAACCCCAAGCCATGACACCATTTGAATATCTTCCTTAGAAGTTGGGTGTCATCCCTTCTCTCAGCTAAGAGAGTCCATCCTGTCAGGGGAAGTATTTGTTGGTCGAATATTTGATACCTCTGAAAAGTACTACAACAAATCAAGGGGAGCATGTTTTCTTTGACATTGATGTCAAAGGGGGAGAAAAGGTGTTGTCTGGATGTTATAGTTGGAGGTCTAAGAAGAATAGTGAAGCCTTTTAGGGTTGCCATCAATTCCAAAGGGGGATAATGTTGGCATGTTTACAGGAAGAGTGTGCTTGTCATCGATGGAAATAATAGAAGGCAGAGCAGAAGGAAAGAAATCTTAGGAGGAAGAGCTACAGTGGTCGTTGGATCACCGATCCAAAGGACCTTCAACCAATTACCCGACAACTGTTGGATCATTCTAAGTGGAAGGAAATAATAATATAGAAGAGAAGCCTCGAAGATAAATCGAGCCATCGATCTAAGAACATGATCGATGAAAAACATTTGGTTCACATCAAAAGTTGTGAGGAGGTTATTGTTCAGGGAATCTAACTTCGGGAGAATTGGCAACTTGAAAGTCAAATTACCCAAAGCCTGAAATCTGAAATAAATAAGGACCATTGGATCTAGAGAAAATGTGATGATCGTTAGATACGAGAGAACCACGTCAGAAAGGACACATGGAGCATCAGATAATGACAAGTGTCAATTTGAATCAACATTTCAGGTACGTGCAAATCATGAATCTGAGTGACACGTGGCAACTACTCAACGCATGACAGATCATCAAGTGATGTAAGTAAGTTACATCACTCTGGGAGTTTTACTTAGGGATTCTTACCACCAACACTTTCCCAAAGTCACGAAGTCCCGAATGTCGAAGTCCTTAAGTGGACACAAAATGTCTGATCTGAAGATCTCTTCGGGAGAATTCTCGACTGTCGATCTACTGCAATGGAAGGATAGTGTAAGTGGAAGAATTAACTGAAAACAAGCGATCTCCACCACTTATGACTTACTCAATAGGTGATCACTCCAGAGGAAAATGGAGCAGCAATTATCCTAAAGTCTCGAAGTCCCGAATGCCAAACACCTGAGGGCCGAAGAAGATCCAGGTTGTCAATTTCTAGAAGGACGCATGGCAGAAATCTGTGCAGTCCAACGAAAAACACTCTGGGAGATAGTGAAGGAATCGAAGTTTATATTTGAAATCCCCGAAGCCCGAAGAGTCGAAGGAGCTGAGGACTTTCGATATATAGGAGGACACGCGTCAACAGATCGTGAACTCTCGGTACCAAATACTCCAAAGGAAAGAAGAGAGTGAAAGCATCGAAGCCCCGAAGTGAATATCGACCGTTGATCGAGAATGGTTCCAAGGGACATCGATCTAGTCTTGGTAGAAAGTGTCGAAGTCCCGAAGTAGACTAGAGTCGTTGATTTGAGGAGAACAAGTGGCATAAATCTGTGGACTCCAGCTAAAAGCGTTATGGGAGAGCATGAAGGTTGAGAATTGAAATCACCGAAGACCGGAGTAGCAAAGCATATCTCAACCGTTGATCAAGAAAAGGGACACGTGTCAGTGGATTATCAACTTCATAATATTGACGTACGAAGGAAAGCAGGGTTTGAGAGTTGAAAATCCCGAAGCCCGAATCATGAAATAAGTTGTAGCCATTGACTTGGAAGGGAGCTACATGTCAACATATCGTGGAGATCTGGGATCGCGTGTGGAAGGAGGAAAGGAGGAATATAACAGTCGTTCATTGAGATGCATTGCTAAGGGATTGTAGATCCACGGTCATGCTCAATTGTGGGGTCAGAACATGCTCGGGTCTTAATTTTTCTTGAGTGGCCCGCAATCAAAACCACGATATCACCAAAGGCATACATGGAGCTCTGTAGTGAATTGTGGGGAGAAAAGAGGGTTTACCTCAAACCGCCTTTGGTTGCACCTGCAATCACGTGGTCACGTGATAACATCACCCAAGGTCACATCAGTGGAAGATAGGGGAAGGAGCTAGTGCTACTAGGCTCCACATCAGAGGTTACGCATTGAAAAGTCAAAAAGGCCTCTACGTGTATAATCCAACGACGTTGATCAAATAGAATCTGATCGAAGGGTTGTTGTTTCACATCGTGGTTTCTTGATTCATGATTCCTGAGCATTGGAATCATGATTCCTGAGTGTTTTTTAGATTCTTGACTTGAGCGTTGGAGATGCAGAGTGTAATGGATGATGAGAGCAGGAATAAAATTAAAATGTCGTGACAGAGAGAGGTTTTTGTTTCTTTGTAAAGAAAGTTGGATAGTTATTCACGCACGTGGAAGGTAGCCAAGCATATGTGCAAAAGTGCAGAGGGGAGCCATAGCGCATAGAACGGACATGGCACAGAGAGCATAAAACGCAGAAGAATAGAAAGTGCAAGAAGATGCGAGAAGAAAGACACTGATGCAAACAGAGTAGAGCAGTGTAGCAGAATAGTGATGAGACTGGTAATCCATTGATAAATATTGTATCACTATAATAAATTTTAGCAAGAAAATATTTATATCTCAGGGTGGTAGGGTGGAGCTAGGGAGGACTGTTGTCCTCATAGTTTCAAGTGGGTGCTTGAACATAGGGAGTTGTAGCTTCCATCTAATTGCATCCAAAAAAATCAGGGTGGTAGGGTGGTGCAAGGGAGAACCATTGTTCTTTGTTATACATGTTGGTGCATGTGTGACTGGAAGTTGGTGCTTCCATCCAATTGGTGCTAGAACACTAAGGGAGTTGGTGCTTCCTTCTAGTGGGTGCTAGAGAAACCAGGGAGTTGGTGCTCCCAACAGGTTGCAGCTTGTAAAACAGAGGTGGTAGCCTCACAAAGAGTTGGTTCTCATAAGAATGATAATGTACAAAAAATAAAGACTACTTATCATATTAAGAAGAAGAGGTTTTCTCCCTTTATGGGTTTCCTCATGAATATCTATCTTTGTATACTTCATGTGTGTGATTGATGTTGAATACTTTATTTCTTACTTCCCTGAATTATTGTGATCATCATTGAGTGTTATGTAATGATTTTAAAATGGGTTTTATTGTTTAAGCACAGTAACAACTAATTCACCCCCCCCCTCTCGTTTGTCTAACAATTGTTTCCCCAAAGGTATAGTACTTCTTTGGATGATTGGACCTACCCGAGACACAAGAAAATCCAACTTGCAATGATATATGTTAGTATGGATCAACAAGTTAATCTTGTTGCCCATATTTTGAAGCAGTAGATGACAATTTATATCAGAAAATAAATCATTTTAAATCATCATGTAAAGCATAATATCATTCATCAATATTATCAATGAGTTAGGCAATCAATTGTAAATGAAATATGGCACTTTGAGGCTGAATAAAGAAAGTTGTTATAACACGTATATTTCTGCAGAAGATTGCAAACTTATGGCTATATATTTTGGTCACTTATATCAGCAAATTACACCATCAAAATATTCCAGCAATCAGCCCAAAATATGTGCCCTAGTTAGTAGAGTAAATTAACAAAATTTAGGAGCTAGTGTAGGGTTAGTTTAGGAGTTATGGTTGGTAGTTTCTCTAGGTTATATCAGCCCTAATGGTTGTAGGTTAGGGTTTGTAACATCAATTAAAGTAGTGCAAGAGAGGGGACTCCCTATTAGGGTAATAAACCTCTCATAGAGGCAAACCAACTTCAAGCAATAGATCTTTCAAAAGACGAAAATTCACATTTCCCAAGGCAATGATTTTATATATCCAATGCAAAAAATAGATGACTAGTGCTTTTACTATTGGGTTAATGGAGTCAAATAAATGAACTATAGATGCTACTTCCTTGGGGGTTTAAATCCTTTTACTTCCCAAGGCAAGTATCTCTAGTTAGGGTTTGAGAATGAGGGGTGTAAATCCTCTTACTTCCTCAAACAAACCCTTGCAACACCAATGAATTTTAAGCAAGAAATGATGGAGACTAGAGTGGGGGTGTAAATACTCTTAATTCCAACTTAGTAAAAATGATAGCATAAGAGTAAAATACCATACCAAAATCAAGAAAGATGATAAGATAATCCACCATAAAAGCTAAAAATCATTCCTCCAAGGCTAGTGCCTCACTCCTCCATCAACCATTCACAAGAGATAGCCATAAACAAGTGCACAAGAGACAAATATATCCAAGTGTAGCAAACATTTCAGATCCAATTCCTCTAGCAAGAGGGATATTTATATCCAAATGAAATCTTATGATCTCTTATTTATACAAAATTTCACTAAGGTGACTTGTCTATAAATTAATGGGTAAACCACAAGACTAGGGGTCAAAAACCCTAATATTTATTCCTTTAACAAAGTAATATTAACAATTCATTTAAAATTCACTTTTGCACATAATAAAACCCTAATTTTAGTAGGATGTCACCCCTTTAGGGGACGTTTTGGCATTTGGAGGAGGTCGTTGGTGATGGAGAAGAGTAGATATGATTCTCAAAGCCACATGTCAATCATCCAACAACTTATTTCATGATGACGGTTCAAGCCCCTTCAAAACGTCCAAGTGCCAATGTATGTCACCTCACCACCAATCCCTAACCCCCCTAGATGATGTTACGCTAAAAAAATGATACGTTTTGCCTCTCCTAGGAAAAACTTTTGGCATGTGGGGGCTAGGATACATCGTCCAAGTCATCCTCAAGGCCTTTCAAGTTTGATCTTCCTCATCCGGCATGCGGACCCTTGGAATACACCTGTGGGCTCCAAGCCCCATGGAATCCCAAGCTAGGCTTTTTCTTCCAAAATTGTCCACCAACTAGGTCCTACAAAGAAAAACGAGCATGCCCTCCAAGGATCTCAAGTTATAACATCATTGATCTGAAAATGAAAAGGCTTGAGTCTCTTTAAAATTGCAAGTGAAATTTGTATGTTCTTGGGTAATAGGATCAAGTTACAAACACATAAAAATTAATGAGTTTTTACTTAATCATGAGCAACATAAACAGTCATAAACAGTGATCAAAATACACACATTAACACATGAAAATGATAAAGGATTTCACCCCTCTCTTGGGATATATCTCCTAGTCCAACTTCCAATGGATCATTTTCATTAATGCTCAAAGTGTCAAAATTAGTTCTTTACAATGCTCAGAATGAGAAATGGATAGCTTGAATGGCTCCATAACATCCAAAAATCCCTATTTGGGCTCTTCTTACACCTGGTTTGGCTAAAAACTGAGTTGAGATCACTCCCTGGACGTTTCTCCCAATTCTTTGTTATCTCTGCTCCTCCAAAATGCACCTAGAATGATTGAACCTATCCTTTCTGTGTTTTTTCGTGCCAAAAACTCATCTCTCATGTGCATCCCGCAAAAGCAAGCAAATTTTCAAACTATTAGCACCATTAGTGCCTCCAAGGTCTGAGGTGTCGATCACATGGGCACCATATGTCCACGTCCCATTGCCTAATCTGGATCCGTTGAACCTCCCATGCCAAAAGGTTGGCATGTGTGGTGTGGTCGTGTGGTATAGCCATGTGGTATGGGTCGCAGGATAGTAGTTTTGGTTCCCCCCATGCCCCTTGGTTCCAACGCTTAATGTTAAGGTGTAGCAGAGTGTTAATTTCGAGACCCTTTTCGCATCCGACCAATTATTGGTGCAAGTTTAAAACATAGTTTTCATCATATGGGGTAAGGAACACTGTGTGGGTGGGCTGGTAGCTCGACCCTTGCGAAGTCACTGCCACCTGTCCCAGAGGTTGTCGGTTCGACCCCTGAGGACTCCAAAATTTTAAACAACGCAAGGGTGCCACATGGTAGCCCATGTCTAGGCCACGTGCCACCACACCATTGGTCCCCAACATCGCCACGTGCCAAAGCCTAATTAGTCCATCACATCGCCACATCAGCCTATGCCACATGTCAGTATAGCCACCTACCACGTGTCTAATACAACCTTTCCATGTCAACAGTATGACCCTGCCATGTCAGTAGTACGGCCCTGCCACGTAAAAATTGTATGGACTATATAGTCAGCAAAATTGTGCCTCTTTTGCAAAGGGGACAAAACATTATATCTATCTCACACGACGTCCATTTGAACCTATTCAAGTTGCATTGGGATCGTGAGTATGATGCCTACACACGAGTCCATTTTTGAATAAATTCCAAGCACTTTGATTTTTGATCATATTTTGATTTTCCTAGATCACTCTTCCGCATTGGGAATCTTTTGGACCTCCAAAATACTACTTTCATTCTATCTAGAGATGAGGGTACAATTATCTCACCTTTCTAACCTCAATCCATTTGGCCTTGCTTGGATTTTTTCCTTTATGACCAACTCAAAGGTATTCCACATTCCCTCATTTTGAAGTTATCATACTTCTGCCAAGGATTGTATCTTCATGCAGTTTTGAAAGATATTCTGGTGACAAATCATCTATAGAAGGAATCTAAACATGTTCTCCTTGATCATCAATCAAAGGAGGCTCACACAATATCAAATTCTCAACATTGACAAATGCATACATTTGCATATAAGGAGGCAAATCCAAACGGAAGGCATTGTTACCAATCTTTTCAAGAATCTTGAAAGGTCCATATGTAATTGGTTTCCATTTTTTACCTTCTCATTTAAGCCTCTCTTTGCTAATGTAAAGCCAAACTTCATCTCCAACTTGGAAACTGTGATCAACACGATGCTTTTCATGTCTTGCCTTGTACTTGGATTGGCTCTTTTCCAACTATTCTTGTACCATTTGATGCACCAACTGAATTTGTTTGCTCTATCAATGTCATATTGATCATCAATAGCAATATATTTACCACAGATAAAATCTAAAGGAAATTTTGGCAAACAAACAAACCATGCCTCAAATAGAGATGTTTGAGTCGAAGAGTGCTTAGCCCAGTTGTAAGCATATTGAATGTAGTGTAGGTGTGCATCCCAAAGCTTAGGATGATTGTTGCAATAACCACGAAGAGGATGTACTATTGTTTTATTCACCACTTCTATTTGACCATCATTTTGTGGATGAAAAGTTGTTCTCTTTTTCATCTTGGTGTCCATGAGTTCCCATAAGCTTGACAAAAATTTCCCAATAAATCAAGAATCTTGATCAGAAATAATGGATTTGGGAAACCCAAAATGTACCCAAACATGCTGAAAGAACATTTGTGTCATTTGTTCAATTGTAACTTGATTCTTACAAGGAATCAAAATACACATTTTGCTGAAACAGTCAACACAACATAAAGATAATCATGATTCTTTTTAGACATAGGTAGACCTCCTACAAATTCCATGGAAATGCTTTCCCAAGGACGAGAAGGAACTGGAAGTGGAGTATACAAACTCAACTTTATATTTCTAGGATTTCTTTTAGCACATAAATAACATCCTCTTATATATCTTGAAACACTTTCATTCATTTTAGGCCAATAGCAATACCTTTGAAATTAACCATTGTCTTTCCTACACCAAAGTGGCCAGCAATAAGAGAAGAATGAGCTTCCCTTCTGATGTTGACTCTTTCACCCTGTGGAATACATAGCTTTCCAAGATGATACAAAATTTTATCATGTACATGGTAATCCAATTCCTCAACTTGGTTAGAATGACACAAAGTTGCATAAACCTCTTTAAAATCAACATCTAAAGCATATTGTTCAACATAGCTCTCATTCATGNCAACTGTTCTTGTACCATTTGATGCACCAACTAAATTTGTTTGCTCTATCAATGTCATATTGACCATCAATAGCAATATATTTACCACAGATAAAATCTAAAGGAAATTTTGGCAAACAAACAAAACATGCCTCAAATGGAGATGTTTGATTCGAAGAGTGCTTATCCTAGTTGTAAGCATATTGAATGTAGTGTAGGTGTGCATCCCAAAGCTTAGGATGATTGTTGCAATAACCACGAAGAGGATGTACTATTGTTTTATTCACCACTTCTATTTGGCCATCATTTTGTGGATGAAAAGTTGTTCTCTTTTCCATCTTGGTGTCCATGAGTGCCCATAAGCTTGACAAAAATTTCCCAATAAATCAAGAATCCTGATCAGAAATAATGGATTTGGGAAACCCAAAATGTACCCAAACATGTTGAAAGAACATTTGTGTCATTTGTTCAATTGTAACTTGCTTCTTACAAGGAATCAAAATACACATTTTGCTGAAATAGTCAACCACAACATAAAGATAATCATGATTCTTTTTAGACATAGGTAGACCTCCTACAAATTCCATGGAAATGCTTTCCCAAAGATGAGAAGGAACCGGAAGTGGAGTATACAAACTCAACTTTATATTTCTAGGATTTATTTTAGAACATAAATAACATCCTCTTATATATCTTGAAACACTTTCATTCATTTTAGGCCAATAGCAATACCTTTGAAAATTAACCATTGTCTTTCCTACACCAAAGTGTCCAGCAATAAGAGAAGAATGAGCTTCCCTTATGATGTTGACTCTTTCACCCCGTGGAATACATAGCTTTCCAAGATGATACAAAATTTATCATGTACATGGTAATCCAATTCCTCAACTTGGTTAGAATGACACAAAGTTGCATAAACCTCTTTAAAATCAACATCTAAAGCATATTGTTCAACATAGCTCTCATTCATGGTAGAATTATGCTTAATAATAACTGGAGCACTAACAATAGGCCTAAAAATCATATCAACAAATTTGTTATAAATGCCTTTCTTATACCTTATAACCAAGTGGAATTGTTGTAGAAAACCCATTCATCTGAAGTTCCTTGCTTGTTGTAGCTTTGTTTGTGATTGTAAGTATTGTAATGGTGGATGATATGTGTGAATGATAGTTTTTTTCCCAAAAATAATGTTTCCATTTTTTCACACTTTTCACCAATCCATACAAATCCTTATCATAAGTAGGATAGTTAATCACAACATCATTAAAAGTTTCAGAATGAAAACAAATGGGCTTACCATGTTGTAACAATATTGCTCCCATTGCATAATTTCTTGCATCTGTTTGGATCTCAAATGGATGTCTCAAATTAGGAAGTGCAAGAATTGGAGCTGAACTAACATTCCCCTTCGATGCATCAAAATATTTTTGTTACTTTCCTCCCTATTGGAAAACTTTCTTGATTCTTGTCATTGCATGTAATGGAGATGCAACTGAAGAGAAGTTAGAAATAAAATTTCTCCAATATTGGGTTGCTCCCAAAAATATTCTTACCTCTATCACATTGTTGGGCTTGGGCCAATCCAAGATGACTTTGACCTTGGAAGGATCGATTTTCATTTCTCCTCCTCCAACAATATACCCCAAGTAAACAAGTGAGGTCTTTCCAAACTCACATTTAGACATCTTCAAAAACAAATTTTATTTCTTTAAGACATCCAAAACTTTCTTTACATGCATAACATGCTCTTCAAGAGATTTACTAAATATCAAAATTTCATCCAAGTATAAAATCACACAATCATCAAGAAAAGTCCTTAAAACATCATTTGTGACTCTCATGAATGTAGCAGGAGCATTACAAAGTCCAAATGGTATTACCATCCACTCAAAAAAACCTTGCTTTGTCTTGAAAGTTGTCTTCCAAGTGTCTCCTTCAACAATCCTAATCTGATGATATCCACTTCTCAAATCCAACTTAGTAAAATACTTAGCATCTTTCAATTGATCAAGAAAATCATCAATTCTAGGAAGAGAATAACGATTCTTTACCATAATCTTGTTCAAGGCCCTGAAATCTACACACATGCGCCATGTACCATCTTTATTTGGAACTAAAACAATTGGTGATCCACATGGCGATGTGCTTGGCATGATGACCCCTTTTTCAAGCAACTCTTGGATTTGTTTTTTTTAATTTCAGCGTTCTCCATGGCTGCCATCCTGTAAATACCAATGTCTGGAAGAGGAAAATCTTGTTGTAATTGTATCTCATGTTGGATAGCCCTTTTTGGAGTAAATCGTTTTGGTTTATGAAACATCTCATCATATTGGTTAACAACCTCATATAAATCATATTTTAACTTTGAGTCACAACCTTGTAAATATTCTTTTTCAACATTAACTTTGGGTTTGATCATCAAGAGGACAAAATTCTTACTAGCATTAACTAATCTCTTCATTTTCCTAGCATTTACAAATGACAAATTCAACTTCCTTGTATGTTCTCTAACAATGTACTCAACTCCATTTTTAAACAAATGATACTTGTTCTCATGACGATGAAATATGGCTCTCCTATCATATAAATATGGGCTTCCCAACACAACACCACAGATATCCAATGGAATAACATCAAGCTCTACCTCATATATAAAGTTTGCAGTGATGGAAAATCTAAGTTTACACCTTCTTGTCACATGCAATTTGGCATTGTCACATATCCATCCTAGAGGGTATGGTTTAGGATGTGGAGTAGTTTCCAATTTTAATTTATTGACAATGTCTTTAGATATCAAGTTTGCTTGAGATCCAGTATCAAAAAGAGTGTCTATCTTGGTATACTTTGAAATAACCCTTATGTGGAAAATCTCTATTCTTTCTTTTTCATGTTGAGTTTCATTGAGTCTACTACTACTTGAAGAACTAGTACTTGCAATAGAATCCTTACCTTGAAAACCCATGGTTGTAATATTTGTTTCATCACCCAAATCATAACCTAAATCATGTTGTGTAGTTGCAATAGTATTTGGTTTCCCCTTATGGTTGCACATTTTGGGTCTCATTTCAGGATGAAGTTTCCAACAATGGTCTTCATCATGGCCATCCTTCGAACAATGTTCACATGAGAGTTTCTCTCCCTCTTTCTTGATTGAATCATTTTTTCTTCCATTTCCTTTGAATTTCCTCTTTCCCTTGTCTTCTTTAACAAAAGGCTTATTTCTACCCTCTTGAGGTTCATTCCTCCCTCTTGCTTCCAAATGAGTTTCCTGTACACAAACTTCATCTAGAATTGTAGGGTTAAACATAAGTATTGTTTTCCTCGAGTAGTTATGCAATCCTCCAATATATTTGAGTAAAGTTTCTTGAGAAGATAAATCTATACCCAAAATCAAAGATCTTCTAAATTCTTGAGTGTAGCTTTGAACACTTTTCCCTTTAGCTTGTCTAAAGTTTTTCCAATCCATAATATCTTTTTGCATGTATGCTAATGGATAAAATTGTCTTTTAAGTGCAACAATAAAATCATTCCAAGAGGATAAAACTTTACCATTTTTCTTCATGTCCTCTTGAGTTTTGGCTTCCCACCAAATGAGTGTTTCACTTTCCAATCTAAGAGAAGAAAGTTGAATATTATTTTCATCATATTTGATTCTTTGTATCCTACAATACACTTCAATCTAACAAATCCAATTATCCAATTTTTCAGCATTTACCGCTCCATTGCATGGGTGATTTTAGGGTCGAAATTTCGCTCATGGGCGAAATTTAGGGGGTTCCAAATTTTTATTGGGTATTTTTTTGTATTGGAGTGGTTTACTAAAATTTTTATTATTCATCCCTAATTGATTTATAGAAAAAATTGTATAGGGGTTAGCCCAGGTTTTTATGAGGGAGAAAGGAAAAAATATATATTTCGCTCCTGAAATTTGGAGTTGCAAGCTTCCATTCGCCCCATTTCCAGAAATATGGGAATTTATGGTAGCAACTTCGTCCTCACATTGGGTATAAATCAGGTTTTACAGTTTAATTAGATATAATTTCATGGTATGGGCAGCTACACTCTTCAGTTCTCCCGATTTCCAAAGAATAAGGGGAGTTTTGTTGGCGATTTCACCCTCCCATCTGTTATAAATCATGTATTATCTCTTTGTCGAAAAACACAACGTTTGGAGGGTATTTTGATCAGGCCTGAGGATATCAACAAGACAGAGCTATAGTAAGAGTTTTGATTCTTGAATATTCCACAGAATCAATCTAAAAAATTCCACAAAAAAATTTATTCCACCTTTTTCACACCCTAGATGACTATTAGACTAATTGAATCTTATTGTTCCACTGAAAATATCTAACCAATAGTTAGCATATCACATATCTCTTGTTTAGCATATTCCTTATAATGTGAATGCATACTATATCATCACTTCTTGGTAGATCAGGTGTCAAGCTTCAATTATATATTCATCTCCCAATGTTCTCCTCTCACTCTTTTTATCTCAAAGATGCTACATGGGAATATGTGAGTGTACTCTCAAATAAAATATACAATGTCTGCAATGATGTTTCCATACCAACAGTAACCAATAATAGCCAAGTTAGACACATCCTCCATAATGAAATCAACTATTTGTATTCAATATCCCATGATAGTGAACTAGATAGTTGGTATTCTTGGCTTATGTGACTACTAGTGCCTTAGGTAACAGATGGAATGACAACTGAAATATCTAGAGAATTGGGGAAAATGAGAAACTCGTGGCATGTCTCCAATGTAATTGAGGTAGGAAAACATGGGGAAAATGATGATCATACATGCATATGTGTGATAAATCTATTATCATTGGGATGGAGAATGGGAGAGGTGAAGGGAATGAAGGGGTTGACTTCACAATCTTTGCATAAAAAAAAGCCCTTTTGGTGAAATATGTCAAAATAATTATTAGGCAGATTGGATTCTATATATTGTAGTGTTAGTGTCAAGACAAACCAACACTATTAAAATCCAAATAAGTGAATCAATTCAAGAGATATTGACTATCAATTCCCATGAAGTCAAAATATATAGATCCAGGAGTACTAACCAATACCATAAATCAAGAGAAAGAAAATATATATAAAAAAAAAAACTAAAAAAGGTAAGCATAAAGAAACAAGGAATTCAAAGGACAGTGATAAGACTCGACTAGATGAAAAATAAAATCAACAATAAACTAAAGCAACGAAAAGAAAGCAAAAAAACAAAACATAAACTAGCGATTTATTGTTTTATTTTTTATTTTTTATTTAATGATTCAGTACCTCTAGGTCTGGATCGATATAGAGTTTCAAATGAGACCCATTGGTAGTTCCAACTAAATAGGAAACTATGTAAGCTCCCATCCAAATTTTTTGAAACCGTGTGTATTTACCCTTACAAGAATGAGAAAAATCCCATAGTAAAGCCTTATTCCCCACATCAAAAACTAAAAATTTAGATTTCTTATCAAATAAATTCTTCACCATTTATTGTTATGTTTCATGTTGGTAAGGGCATGTTCTCTTTGTTGTGGAATATTTGGGAGAGTTCAGAGGAGTTTAATTCTTTGAATTGAAAAGCAAGAGGAAAGGAGGCTAGTTAAAATTCTACATGCATCATAGCCTCTTAACCATACAACACCTAGAAAGGAGTTTCCCAAGTATTGATTTTCATTGTGGTGTAGGAAACCTATAGAGCATACAAGAGTTGAATGTATTGGTAGGGTTTCTCTTTCCCACGCTCTTCTTTAAGATTTTAATCAATGTTTTGTTCATGGATTCTACTTGGCCATTTCCTTGGGGATAATAAGTGGATGAGGTTCAATGATTAACCTCAAACTTTCTACAAAACTTAGTCAACTTCCCATAAATGAAAGAAATTAAATTATCATAAATAATTTCCAATGAAAGGATAAATTGTGAGAAAATATTGACTTCTAGGAAGGAAATTACCTATTCAACCTTATAATTTTTTAGCGGAACAACTTCACACCCTTGGTAAAGTAATCAGTGGCTATGAGGATAAACACATGGACAATATAATATGGTGGGATAATTGGTCCAATGAAGTGTAGACCCCATAGAAAAATGAAATCAAGAAGAACAAGATTTAAGGGCATGGCAGAAAGTTACTCTCTTCCCATCGTATTCTAGCATATCTTGCAATATTGCATGAACTAGTAACAATATTTGAAAAGAGAGGGCCACTATTGACCAATCTGGATGATTTT
>JZKD02S1213774.1:9856-21005 GCA_000966675.3 Picea glauca | reverse complement strand
CGTTAAAAATAGAACAATTGAGGGGGTTTGGAATCCACTGTCATTCGTTGATCTACGCGTCGCTAGATCGACTGTCAATCTAAGCGTGTTCTTTATTCTCCAAGTGTGAATGCAACAAAAACTTAGGTTTAGTGCTTTTTGTGGGTTTTGTGCACTGCTTCCCTTGCTTTTGTCTCCATGGGGTTAGGAAACACCACTCAGCGTCAAAAATCTTGAATTTTCTTTTTTTTTCCTTTCCTTGAAAATAATTTGCAGAAATGAAATATTATTTGCAAGCCAAAATACATCCAGAGTGAAAATTTTCCAGTCACCAGATGATCCTATGAATTATAAGGTTATAACAAGGTCAAAACCACAAAAGACATCATATGAATAAACAAAGACATCCATTAATGCAAGGAATAAAGTAATATTATTTTTCTTTTCTAACTCAAAACAATTACCGCTTATAGACAAAGTTTTAGGGTCATCATTTGCACCAATATTCATAAGGATAGTGTATGATACCTTTCTCTTTGAAGCCTCTTGAGAGGATGTGTTCTTACTCCCAACATCACTTAGGGAAAAGGAATTATCCAAAGGTAGTAAGCCCTTGGGAAACTTGTTTTTGTCTATGAGAATGACATTAGAGTATCAACTTGCTCTCAATAAGAAAAAAACAACAAATGTCCCTATCATCCTAGAAAATTTTCCAAGAATCATCATTATCAAGTAGGTGAGGTTTATACAAATATATCATAGGGTGGCTACAATGGTTAGCCAATAGTTATCTCTCAAGTCTAGTAGTGTAACAGACTAGCTTATCAACTATAGAAATTTTCTTCTCTACAACTATTTCCAACTATTCCTGTAGATTCTCATGTAGATTTGTTTTTTAAAAACCTACAAGATGTGTGGAAATAGCGACGAAATTTCGTCACAAACGTTTTTACTCTACCAAGAATTTATGTGGCAATAGCGACGAAAGTTCGTCGCAATACAAAAATGAGTTTTACTCTACCTAGGATTTTCGTGGAAATAGCAATGAAAGTTCGTCGTAACGTTTCATGCTTTTTCATTGCACATATGGAATCTGCGTCGTAAACTATTGGTGAGTTTTTACTCTACTAAGGATTTTCGTGGAAATAGTGATGAAATTTTGTCGCAACTTTCCATGCTTTTTCTTCGCGCATATGGCATCTACATCATAAGTTGTTGGTGAGTTTTTTTACTTTGGCACAGTTTTTGTCCCTGCTGTGACGATGTTTCGTCGTTATTGCCACGCTTTTCAAGGTAAACCTATCTTGAGGATGGTGACACATGGCGGCCTTACGTCTTCATTGTTTCCACGAAAACCTGGTTCGTGGATATAGCGATGAAAAATCTTCCACGAAAAATAGTCTTTGATTTCGTGGAAAGTGTGACGGATATGTGTGGCAATAGCAACGAAAAACCGTGGAAAAATTGGTCATATCTAGTAGTGTAAAAAATTAGATGGGTTTGACCCCATAGGCTAGGTCACTTAGATGGAAAATTATTTTTCCTTGTATGGCATCACAAATAACTTAATGAAACTTAATATGGATGTATTATAATTAGATCTTGAATGGTGACAATGGCATTAGAACTCCCACAGAGGTTATATTACTTGGACGCAATTTTTCTCAAACCTCTATGAACTCTTTGAAATAGACACTCATTAGTTAGGATGAATGACCAAGTTTAAACACTCTAGTACAGTTGAAGAGTTCATCTCCATTTTTTTAGAAACTCACCATTTGCACTGAAGGCATATTTGATACTTTTTTCAGGTAATGATTTATCATTGGTTTGAATGAAGAGATACATGCACAAGTATTAATGGCTCTCCCTACTACTTGGTTGGAATCCTATCAAATAAATCGAGAAGGTATAAAGGTGGTAAATTATCAAATAAAAAACACACTATTATTCCCCATCCTTATCCCATTGTTTCTCTCCCTACCAATCCCTCTCCATCCTCTCCGCCCCTCAAGATATACAATTTAACCCACACTGAAAGTATAGAGCACCAAGTTAAAGGTCTCTACTACAATTGTGATGATAAATATTTTCTTGTGCATAAATGTAAGCAACAAAAACTCTTTATGGTCACTTTGAAAGACATTCTAGATGATGAAGCTAAATCCATACCTCTGGAAACTCTTCCTCCACCTGTTGAACACATTCCCCCATATGCTACATAGGATGTGGAACCACAAATAGTGTTACATGCCTTGACTAGTATTTCTACTCCCCAAACCTTCAAATTTATTGGCTACATCAAAAATCACAAATTCATTGTCCTAATTGATAGTGGTAGCACCCATAACTTCATTCATCGACATATAGGCCAAGAAACAATTGTTACATCCATGTTGTGAACAAACAAATCATGATTTCTAGGTTCCATGAAATGTGGTCTTCATTGTGAAAATGTGCAACTTCAAATGAGTGATTATTCCTTGAAAACACACATGTTTACTATTGAAATGGGTGGTTGTGACATTTTCTTTGGTGTTGAATGGTTATGAACATTAGGTCCCATCACCATGGATTTCCATGATTTATATATGAGTTTTTAGTAGGAGGGGCATAACTACACTTCCAAATGAATCATATCCAGTTCTCCAGAGATTATCAACTCCCACTGTATGGAAAATCTTCTTTAAAAGTGGCATTCTAGCAATGTGGCTCAATTCCATGCCATTCAATCCTTTGAGAAACCTTCTCAACTCATCCATTCTAACATGTTATTACTCTTGGTCAAACACCAATTCATCTTTGAACCTCCAAAAGGCCTACCACCCTCTCTAGGTGATCATGACCATTCTATTTTTCTCATATAAAGTAGCCTCCCACTCAATGTACTCCCATATATCCATCCATTTTCCCAAAACAAATATCGAAAAGATAGTTTAGGATTTTCTAGTCATTGGTGTTATATGTCATACTCTTATTTGTCATCGGTCATCGCGGTCCTCAAGAAATAAGGCACTTGGTGCACGTGGCCTAAATTTTTATCTCTCAACAAAATAATAGTCAAGGATAAGTTCCCCATTCTTGTCATTGATGATCTTTTGGATGAGCTCAAGGGTTTTCAATTCTTCACCGAATTTTATCTATGCATAGGATATAACCAAAATCGCATGAAGGAGGTACATATTCCTAAAATTTATTTTCACACTCATGAAGGCCATTACAAGTTATTGGTGATTCCCTTTGGCCTTTGCAATTCACCTTACACCTTCCAAAGTCTCATGAACAAATTCTTTCAACTCTTTCTACGTCATTTTGTCCTTGTTGTTTTTTATGACATCTTGATCTATAGTAAAACTTGGCACGTCGATGTCACCCATGTGGATTGGGTCTTACTAGTTATTAATCATCAACTATTTCTCAAGAGTTACACGTGTGCCTTTGGTCTCTAAAGTGGAATATTTGGGGCATATTTTAGTCATGATGTTGTATGTGTGGATCCAACGAAAATTTAAGTGATGAAGGATTGGCCCCAACCCAAAACTCTTAAAACTTTAAGAGGTTTTTTTGGTCTCACCGGTTACTAAAAAACATTCATAAGGAACTATGGTAATATTGCGGCTCCCCTCACAGCCTTGGTTAAAAAAATTATTTTATTTGGAATGACATCGTATAACAGAGCTTCTAGGATCTAAAGAATATTTCCTCACCCACAAGATTGTTGTGTTGATCCTCCAAACACATACACTAGGTATTGCATTAAGCTCTAAGGGATTTCTCCCAATTCCAACCATAACAAATGATGGAGAGAGATACTATTTAAATATACTTGAGTTTCATCTCCTCTTACAATAAAATAGTAATTGTTTTCCTAGATCCACTAATATCTCCAATAAAAATGATAAAATAATCTTGGAGTCTTCTATATCCATGGTTTTCTCCAAGGAAAACAATATCTCATAACCAACTCATAAGACAAGTCAACAAATGATCAAATAATGAGGTGGTTATGCCATGTATGTCCTACCAAGGTGGATGCCTCCTCATTCAAGGGAATGAACCAAGAAAAACCTTCTCCAATGTCATGTGTCGACTCCTCTAAGTGGACATCCCATCAAGTAGCATGCAAATGTGTGCAATAACTCCTCCAAGAGGTATGTGTGGGTTTTTATACAAGTCACACCATAAATAGGCATGAAAAGGTGTGCCAAATAGCATATACATGTGGAAGACTTAACTTCATCAAGGGGAAAGTAACCTTGGTATATGCCGAGAAATCCAAAGATAGTAAATCCCTCAAGGGAATCCTAAAAAAATATGAACTACAACTCCACTCTAAGGATCGAGCCACAAGAAGTGAAGTGGAAACTCGTGAAAGATGTCATCATGCTAGAAATAGTCCTCCAAGCTAGGATGCCTCCTCAAATAGTTTCAGGGCTCAGTCTTCAAGGTCTAATTACCCTCAATTGGCTACTATTATTGGATTAATCGGTAAGCGCGAACACAAACTGATCTCCCTAGATCCACCTAGATCTAGAACAAAATAGAACAGAATATGATGCTTTCCCTAAGCTCTAAATATTGATTTTACTAGTTAACAAGAGATAGACAACATACCGTTTAAATTTCGCTTCCTCCTACCATTGGCATCCTAGATTCTCTTTGGTTCTCCTGTGATATTGAATCTGCAAGGGAACACAAGCCAACTAAAGTGAAATCAATCCAATATACTCAACAAAAACTGATGTATGTGATCAAAGAATCATACAATAAAATGAGACAAGTTTTACAGGAAAGAAACATATCATTGTATTATATTAAAGTGAAAGTAGAGATTACAACCAAATCCTTGATGTTGCAAGGTCCCCTCTCGATGACCCCTTGTTCCAACACACACACTTGCTCCAACCTTGAATGAACAAGATCCACAATGACTTGATGAACTGAAATGAGGCCTTCAAGTATGAACTGAAGTAGAATTCCTCATCCTTTTCCATGAGAAATCCCTCTTTATATAAGGGAGAGAGAGATGATTGAAGAGATTATGATGATCCCACCAAATCAGAGAAGCGAGTAAGATCCCAACCATATGAATTCCACCTCACCTTTTAAACGATCCCCTTCTATAAATTTCGTGAAACTCGACCTTTTCTTAGTCTTTTGACATCTTCGCACCCTATTTGTAGAGAATCTTGTGGATACATCGCATCCCAGCTTGAGAGAAGGGGAGGATGATTAGGCATCATCACACCCTGTGTATGGTGCAGCCTGCGACGACCTTCCTTAATAGGGTTTTTGATAGGAAAAATTCATTCACTTTCTTCATGAAGAAAGGCTCTTTTTGGGAACATGAAAACATGTTGTCAATGGATCACTGGGGTGAACAAAATAATGTTTAACATAATTCCCCCCAAAGTATGATACTGGAACTCGTGACAGCCGAAATACTTTGTAGAATGTGTGTGTTGGAAACAAGGAGTGCACCGATTGGGAACTTGCAAACAGTCAAGAATCAGCATAATAATATACCATTTTCCTAGGTAGGCATTCCCATACTCAGATTACGAAATGTCAAATGAATCATGGCCACAAAATATACACTGTGGATCTATGTCACCGAGAATCAACATAGCCACCCAGAATACACTATGGATATATGCTCTAAAGAATTCAAATCTGTACATAGCCACGAGACATACAAAGTGCATCTATGTGTCAATACAAATCATGAATACTCTGTCGCAACCTAGACCAAAATGGAATGATCCAGGGTCTTCATTTCCATCGTTCTTAAGTACGAATATAACCATGTGATTATAGGTGTTGGAGTCGAACATGGTAGAAACCACTTGATTATCGGTCAATGATGAGAATCGTTAACAAGTGTGAGGGAAATCACAATTGATGTCCATGACTCCCAAGGTACCCTAGTACAATCAAATGAATGTGAATAAATGAGTTGAAGTCGAACACTCGATGGAATCTTCCAGTCACGGGTCAATGATGTGAACCCACTATTGAAAGAAAAGAAACCTGCCATTGAGGCATGCAGGCTGTAAGGTACTAGATGATTTTTAAGCCTTATTCCTAGATAATGAGTTGAAGTCAATAGGAAAAGACCCATCACAGGAGGGCCTTGAGGTATCCCCCATCAATGACATGAAATAAGTAACACATTTGAGGTAGATCAGAGCATGAAGTGATTTGAAACTGACATGGGGAAGGCTGACATGGTAGAAAATTTATAACTGTAGATGGTTGACTCAATAGGAGGCTTATTAAGGATAGACTTCTCTTGAACATATGAATGACACGACAATGGTCTTGGAAGCATTGACTCAAGGAGGACCCGACATATGGACATGTGGATGGTCAAACGAGAGACAAATGGATTTCCCAACCTGGATACAATGATGAAGGGGGTGGGCATGTTCAAGAGCGACTATCACTGTCACTAACATGGATACAAAGACACATTTCTTTCCCAAATTTTCCCCCACCATTTCTGGTGAGTACCTCTTTATTTTTGCGCAAGCTTGAGGAGGATAGCATATGCTTGTTTATATAAGCTCATCCTTCGGATGAGTCCCTCAGAGTATGTTTAATGAACCCTAAGAAGGAGTGGTTCGGTCCCATAGGGCCTTTCGATATTTTTTTTATGAGTCCAAAGAAAGTGAACTCAGTGATTTTTCATATTTAGACACTAGTACATATGACCAAATTTGTGACGATTTTTCATTATTATTGCCACACTTATTCATCTCAATTTCCAAGAAATCCAAGACTTTTTTTCGTCTCTATGTTTTTGTCGCTATATCTACGAACCAGGAGTTTGTGGCAATATCGACGAAAATTATCTCTCCACGTGTCATCACCATCAATATGGGTTAACCCTATGCATCATCTCAATTACGATGAAACTTCGTCCCAATTACGATGAAAAACCGTGGCAATATAAAAAAATTGTGGAAAGTTACGACACAAAAGCATGGAAATAGAGACGAAACTTTATGCCAAGACAAAAACTTACGACACAGATGTTGTATGTGCAACGCAAAACCGTGACAAATTGCGACGAAAAACCATGGCAATGTAAAAAAAATTGTGGAAAGTTGTGATGCAAATGCATGGCAATAGCGACGAAAATTTATGTCAAGACAAAAATTTATGACGCAGATGTTGTATGTGCAACGCAAAACCATGGCAAATTGCGATGAAAAAGCGTGGCACTATCGAAGAAAATTTATGNTTAAAAATATAACAGTCGAGGGGGTCCAGAATCCACTGTCAGTCGTTGATCTAGGCATCGCTAGATCGATCGTCGATCTAAGCATGTTCTTTATTCTCCAGGCACGAATGCAGCAAAAACTTAGGTTTAGTTCTTTTTGTGGGTTTTGTGCGCTGCTTCCCTTGCTTTTATCTCCATGGGGTTAGGAAACACCACTCAGCATAAAAAATCATGAATTTTCTTTTCTTTTCCTTTCCTTGAAAATAATTTGCAGAAATGAAATATTATTTGCAAGCCAAAATACATCTAGAGTGAAAATTGTCCAGTCACCAGATGATCCTATGAATTATAGGGTTATAACAAGGTCAAAACCACAAAATACATCATATGAATAAATAAATACATCCATGAATTCAAGGAATAAAGTAATATTATTTTTCTTTTCTAACTCGAAACAATTACCACTTATAGACAAAGTTTTAGGGTCATCATTTGCACCAATATTCATAAGGATAGTGTATGATACCTTTCTCTTTGAAGCCTCTTGAGAGGATGTGTTCTTACTCCCAACATCACTTAGGGAAAAGGAATTATCCAAAGGTAGTAAGCCCTTGGGAAACTTGTTTTTGTCTATGAGAATGACATTAGTGTATCAACTTGCTCTCAATAAGAAAAAAGCAACAAATGTCCCTATCATCCTAGAAAATTTGCCAAGAATCATCATTATCAAGTAAGTGAGGTTTATATAAATATATCATAGGGTGGCTACAATGGTTAGCCAATAGTTATCTTTCAAGTCTAGTAGTGTAACGGACTAGCTTATCAACTATACAAATTTGCTTCTCTAGAACTATTTCCAACTATTCATGTAGATTCTCATGTAGATTTGTTTTTTTTAAACCTACAAGAGGTGTGGCAATAGCGACGAATTTTTTTCACAAACGTTTTTACTCTACCAAGAATTTCCGTGGCAATAGCAACGAAAGTTTGTCGCAATACAAAAATGAGTTTTACTCTACCAAGGATTTTCGTGGAAATAGTGATGAAAGTTCGTCGCAACGTTTCACGCTTTTTCGTCGCACATATGGAATCTTCATCGTAAACTGTTGGTGAGTTTTTACTCTACTAAGGATTTTCGTGGACATAGTGACGAAATTTTGTCTCAACTTTCCATGCTTTTTCTTTGCGCATATGGCATCTACGTCATAAGTTGTTGGTGAGTTTTTTACTTTGGCACAGTTTTTGTCCCTATTGCGGTGATGTTTCATCGTTATTGCCACGCTTTTCAAGGTAAACCTATCTTGAGGATGGTGACACATGGCGGCCTTATGTCATCATTGTTTCCACGAAAACCCGGTTCGTGGATATAGAAATGAATAACGTTCCACGAAAAATAGTCTTTGCTTTCATGGAAAGTGTGATGGTTATGTGTGGCAATAGCAACAAAAAACCGTGGAAAATTTGTTCATATGAAGTAGTGTAAAAAATTAGATGGGTTTGACCCCATAGGCTAGGTCACTTAAATGGAAAATTATTTTTCCTTGTATGGCATCACAAATAAATTAATGAAACTTAATATGGATGTATTATAATTAGATCCTGAATGGTGACAATGGCATTAGAACTCCCACCAAGGTTATATTACTTGGACGCATTTTTTCTCAAACCTCTATGAACTCTTTGAAATAGACACGCATTAGTTAGGATGAATGACCAAGCTTAAACACTCTAGTACAGTTGAAGAGTTCATCTCCATTTTTTAGAAAATCACCATTTGCACTGAAGGCATATTTGATAATTTTTCCAGGTAATGATTTATCAGCGGTTTGAATGAAGAGATACATGCACAAGTATTAATGGCTCTCCCTACTACTTGGTTGGAATCCTATCAAATAAATCGAGAAGGTATAAAGGTGGTAAATTATCAAATTAAAAATACACTATTATTCCCCATCCTTATCCCATTGTTTCTCCCCCTACCAATCCCTCTCCATCCTCTCCACCCCTCAAGGTATACAATTTAACCCACACTGAAATTATAGAGCACCAAGTTAAAGGTCTCTACTGCAATTGTGATGATAAATATTTTCTTGTGCATAAATGTAAGCAACAAAAACTCTTTATGGTCACTTTGAAAGACATTCTAGATGATGAAGCTAAATCTATACCTCTGGAAACTCTTCCTCCACCTATTGAACACATTCCCCCATATGCTACATAGGATGTGGAACCACAAATATTCCTGCATGCCTTGACTAGTATTTCTACTCCCCAAACCTTCAAATTTATTGGGTACATCAAACATCACAAATTCATTGTCCTAATTGATAGTTGTAGCACCCATAACTTAATTCATCGACATATAGGCCAAGAAACAATTGTTACATCCATGTTGTGAACAAACAAATCATGATTTCTAGGTTCCATGAAATGTGGTCTTCATTGTGAAAATGTGCAACTTCAAATGAGTGATTATTCCTTGAAAACACACATGTTTACTATTGAAATGGGTGGTTGTGACATTTTCTTTGGTGTTGAATGGTTATGAACATTAGGTCCCATCACCATGGATTTCCATGATTTATATATGAGTTTTTAGTAGGAGGGGCATAACTACACTTCCAAATGAATCATATCCAGTTCTCCAGAGATTATCAACTCCCACTGTATGGAAAATCTTCTTTAAAAGTGGCATTCTAGCAATGTGGCTCAATTCCATGCCATTCAATCCTTTGAGAAACCTTCTCAACTCATCCATTCTAACATGTTATTACTCTTGGTCAAACACCAATTCATCTTTGAACCTCCAAAAGGCCTACCACCCTCTCTAGGTGATCATGACCATTCTATTTTTCTCATATAAAGTAGCCTCCCACTCAATGTACTCCCATATATCCATCCATTTTCCCAAAACAAATATCGAAAAGATAGTTTAGGATTTTCTAGTCATTGGTGTTATATGTCATACTCTTATTTGTCATCGGTCATCGCGGTCCTCAAGAAATAAGGCACTTGGTGCACGTGGCCTAAATTTTTATCTCTCAACAAAATAATAGTCAAGGATAAGTTCCCCATTCTTGTCATTGATGATCTTTTGGATGAGCTCAAGGGTTTTCAATTCTTCACCGAATTTTATCTATGCATAGGATATAACCAAAATCGCATGAAGGAGGTACATATTCCTAAAATTTATTTTCACACTCATGAAGGCCATTACAAGTTATTGGTGATTCCCTTTGGCCTTTGCAATTCACCTTACACCTTCCAAAGTCTCATGAACAAATTCTTTCAACTCTTTCTACGTCATTTTGTCCTTGTTGTTTTTTATGACATCTTGATCTATAGTAAAACTTGGCACGTCGATGTCACCCATGTGGATTGGGTCTTACTAGTTATTAATCATCAACTATTTCTCAAGAGTTACACGTGTGCCTTTGGTCTCTAAAGTGGAATATTTGGGGCATATTTTAGTCATGATGTTGTATGTGTGGATCCAACGAAAATTTAAGTGATGAAGGATTGGCCCCAACCCAAAACTCTTAAAACTTTAAGAGGTTTTTTTGGTCTCACCGGTTACTAAAAAACATTCATAAGGAACTATGGTAATATTGCGGCTCCCCTCACAGCCTTGGTTAAAAAAATTATTTTATTTGGAATGACATCGTATAACAGAGCTTCTAGGATCTAAAGAATATTTCCTCACCCACAAGATTGTTGTGTTGATCCTCCAAACACATACACTAGGTATTGCATTAAGCTCTAAGGGATTTCTCCCAATTCCAACCATAACAAATGATGGAGAGAGATACTATTTAAATATACTTGAGTTTCATCTCCTCTTACAATAAAATAGTAATTGTTTTCCTAGATCCACTAATATCTCCAATAAAAATGATAAAATAATCTTGGAGTCTTCTATATCCATGGTTTTCTCCAAGGAAAACA
>JZKD02S1213752.1:0-12484 GCA_000966675.3 Picea glauca | reverse complement strand
TCTTCCTATTGGGAAAATACAATACTAATTGACCATTCTTAGCTGGATTTGGGAATATGTCAACTGAGGTTTTCTTAAGGCTTCCCAAGTCTTTTTAGGAAGTATGTTAACATCATATCCTAGATCTAACATAACATTCTTAATCTCAAACTCATCTAGTTGGGATACTAATCTAAACTCTTTTCTAGCTCGTACTTTCCTTCTTTGTACTCTCTGAGTATTCTTCTCAGGAAGATTAGTCCCGATTCTTGTTTCTGGAGATTCTTCATTCCCTAGAACTAGGTATAGTGCACTGCGCAAATTTTTTGTCAACTGGTCATTCCCAAGGATATTAGAAAATAACTGAAACCAAAGGTCGACTACATTTTGTGGATGCTAAGGTTGTCTCATCGAGACTACAAGATTTCTGGGTGCATGGGGTGAAGTAGGGACTTACATGATCTTAGGGTAAGCAACAGGATGAAGGGGTTTCTCTTTCATCTCAAGGCCAAGGATATTCTAAAATATTTCTATGGTATTTTTAAAGAATAGATTATGTTTTAGAGGGTCATACCTATCTTCCTTAGGCATTGATTTCTGGATCTGAGGTAAATTGTCATCATCTGCACCAGTCTTTTCTCCTCCTCGAGTGACGATATTAATGTTGGGAAGTTGTCCTTTACTGAATCTCTTTATCACTAAACTCGTGAGGTTAGTTCCTCGTTGACGTGCCCGATCTTCCCATTTTACAATTAATTCCAGGAAGTCTTCAATTGTGTGCCCATTGGTTCTATAGTGAGTTCACCAAGGTCGCCTTGGATGAGGACACTCTCTAGCCATGTGGACATGATCATAAAAATTGTAGCATCTACTTGGTCCTCTTCCCCAGATCCTTCCTCCTCTGAAGTCTCCTCCAAATCCACCTCCTCAACCTCTTCCCGGTCCTTGAGGGGTTTCATTCACCCTGAATGTTGTTCGATCCAGTCTGTCCGCAAGTGCATCCAATGCTCTACATTGATTTGAAGAGTGTGTGGTAGATGCACAAAACTCACAATGCATAATATTTGGTATTTTTGAGTACTTGTGAATAATGGGGCACTGTCTCAACCCATGTCCATGGATTTGAAAAATCTTGCAATACTCAACTGATGGTTCTTCTTGATTACCTAGAAAAGCATGATACATGGTTGGGGTATGGAATGGTAAATTTGTGGATACTTGCACAACTCCTCTCGTGGGTCTTGGTGCATGTCCCATCAGATTATTAGATGGTCCCATTCCCCTCTTTTGTGGACATTCGTTCGACGGATATCCTTCTATGTAGCATTTGGTAAACTAGACCTGTGGTCTTCCTGGTCTAGGTATCATCAATTCTTGAATTGTTTTTGTAAGCGTTGATATTTTCCCTTGTATTTGCACTATATTTGTGTTTTTTAGGGGTCTTGTGACTCTCAAGCTCCCGGGATATCCTTCCATGGCTTCAATATTCATTGATTTTTACCAAAGAAGCTATCTGTTGTTGCGTTAATGGAATCTATGTTAGAGGTAGCAATCCATGGATATACCATTCTCTTTGATGTTCCTCATGAATTGGATGCACTAACCTCCCTATAGAATCTTTAAACTTTTGGCTATACTCCTAGGTCGATTCATCTTCCCTTAGCTGAATTTTGAAACTAATACAGAGCTTGTTGTTATGATTGAGGTATATTAAACTACGCTATGAACTTTGTCTGTATCTGGTCAAGTGTGAATGCTTTACCTTGCATTCCTGGCACTCTTGGCTCAATAAAATTCATGTACCATTTGAGAGCATGACCTCTCAAGGTAGTCTGGAACTCAATCAATTTATTTCCATCCAGAGTCCCTCTGGACCTCCAGATTACTTCACACAACAACCATTGTTTCTCAACATCTTCATCTCCCTTACCCCAGAATTTTGGGTATCGATCAATCAAATCTCCCGCGTTACCATCCATTGTTGATATTACTTCTCCTATCAAAATAAAACCTAATGGTCCTGGTTGCAACCTACTAGGGGATCCCAATATCCTCCATGTACTCACACTTCCTGGTTGTRACTGACTAACTAGTTGTACTRGAACAAAATTAGCATATGAAGGTAGTATAGAATTTACCACTTGTATAGAAGACACTTGGKGTATGGGTGATTCGGGGCTGGYGCCACTGGCTTCGGGGCGGGTTTCTTTGWTATGGGGGGTCTCATTCTCATCCTCTAGAGAGATCTCTTTGGGTGGATTCCYGATATTTCCTAGCATCRGGATTGAATCTTCGCTCTCTTATTCAAGATTCATGGCGACTTATTCTTCTYGTGCTTCTACACCTTCTTTTTGTCCACCCTCATGGGGACTTCTGTCTCACTTAATMTTTGACTGGCCAATMTTTCYTGTCTTCTCATCTTCCACAASTCTTCCATCTTTCCATCCTCTACTTATCCTAGTCTTACTTCTTTCTGCAACTTCTCAGACTATTTTTCTTCTTTCTTTATCTTACCGYGCCACCACTTCTCAACTATGGAAGCTCTTTTCAAGGCTCRTTCATCTCTTGAGGTCATTTCTTGTTTCTTCCCCCATCTGTAAKAACCCTCTCCCCTCTCTCRGGCCATGAATCCACCCCAAGYGASGGTGTTTATGCTTCCATCTTATTTGGGGACATAGTTAGCAYCCCCTCCTTCATTAASAAAACCTTAATCGAATGGGGGATTTCTCTCAMAAGTCCTCCCCTTATGTATTTCTTGAAGGACGCTTCTGCCCATGAAAAATATTGGTGGTTSTCAGCTACAAACTTGATAATGTATCCTTCTAAGGTGGTATTAACCCAAAAATCGATCACTCACGTTACCARAYGATCCATCCAATGAATTTCTATGATATTTTCTATATCCCAAGTACATGTCCTCTTGGYTCRTTCTTGGAATTCTAGAGMTTCTTAGAGCCTATTTATCCAGTGMAAAATTTCTTCTGGGAACTTAACCTAGAATATCATACTGGTCACTCAATGTTTTTGAGTAAAAGACAACCTCCCRTGTATCTTTCAYAGATTTTCCTCTCATCTCCACTTATTTCCCGATGAAGGAGTCACAATTTCTCTCYCGCCACCGGTGAATATCRGATCTRTGAATCCTYAGAGACATTMTCCCTAYAGGTTCTCTTTTAATGCAAGTACCRACAACGAAACCATTTTGTTGGCACAAAATTGATCAGACCATGGTCCTTCTCAGGTTRCCAACAAAAGGTACCGAGTATTATAGAGCRCTGGCATTTTCATCTCCTCCRAAGAGAAGAAGTCTCACYYGAAGCACAATGAAGACAAAAGGATATGGAAGGGAAAGGATAATACTTAGGTGGGTTCCTAGAACCTTTAAGATTCACCATGATCTTGCRCAAGATAGTCTAAATACATAAAATATCTGAGCTCATACATASATGAACTAAAGATAATTAAGYTGCAAAAATCATTCATACACAGAGACATCATATGGAKCTTATCACGCATAAAGGAGTACTGTAAAGATACARTGCATAAGCATAAACAYAGAATGACACATCATATTTCAAAATTTTGGATCCTCCTTTATATTTTATCATKAGAACTTATCAGATATAGCCTCAGAGATACAACTTAGTACTTTGGTACAGACTYCTGGCTCCAGACTCATGTTACAGAGCTCTATCTACCCCAAAAATGTATACATATTACATTTACAGAACCTTTTCTCAACTAAACCCAACAACATCTCACTAACAATAGCAAAAACMCAACCTATCAACAATAGCCAACAACAAGAAYRAACCCTTTTACAATTGTATACATCCCATATATAAGYTGAGTAGGATCTTCTGGCTTTGGGMTTGCATGCTTTCTTGTTCTGTTGTAACTKCTTTTGCCTTGCTAGTGTTACRCTATCCCTTTTCACAACYAATTTATGTTCCTTTACTTGCTCCACTGTCTAGCTCTTTCTATAGCTTTCACAACTCATGTTTGACCAAAACTAGGACTRTAGTCCTTCTTGCRTGGCTTCCAATCCAAAAAYGAAGGGCCCAACAAATGTCCAACGTCAAGTGGTTGGAGTACGACGAGCTTGGGTGTGAATTTTTTGATGGGTGAAAAATACCATTGTTTTCTACCATGAGACCCATGTTGACCTAAGGCATATATGTGTTTGATATATTTTGTACTACCATTCATATATGTATTTTTATTTTGAGACACATCATGCTTGTATTTTCTTCATTGATGATCAATAATTTTCCTTGGGCAACCCAAACACCTCACTGAATTGGCTAACCCGATCATTATCCATTAGGGATCATAGATTCCTCCTGCTAAGAAAACACCTTGCTAAAATGGTCGACCTGACCATTGAATGTCGGTGATTTCTCTTGCTAAACCAACCACTTCATCCATTCGATCGATCTAATAATCGACCATTGGCCCTTGGAGTTATCTTTTGGTGATTTAACTTATTCATAAATTTTCATTAACTCTCGATACTTAGTAAATTTTCGACCCAAAAAAATGAATTTGGGCCATCGATCTCCAAGCGAAGGTGCTATTGACCATTGATCACCTCCCTTTTAACAACCTCTAAAAACTAATCCATACTGTCGATATACTCCACTTCACAAACCTATGAAAATGAATCTTAGTTGTCAATCTGATAGACCTTGCCAAACTCAGAAAAACCTTATAATTTTTTAAATATACTCAAGATGAATTTGACCCGTTGATCTCGAAATAGAACACAACATCGACCATCAATTCATCAAACTTTGCCCAACTCTAGAACAACCATTAAAACATGAAATTCGACCTTCCAAGTCGAATTTTAACTTTGCAACTCTACAGATTGGTTCCATTTATCAGCACTAAGAGGATTCTATGAAAATTTCAAGCTAAATGGTTTACAAATTTGGCGATTTCACTCTGAAATTCATCCTTTTCCCCAAATCCATCACAAAACAAGCCCACAAGAATGATTTTTTTACCAAAATCGTGTTGGTTATTGTCCCATATGGTTCCAATGTTTAATCAACATCCCTAATACCATAATGTAATGAACACCATCCCAACTTAGGTCCATTACATGCATAATTATACATAAAAAAAATAAAAATCTATTAACTAAATTCTTGTATCCAGGACTACAAATTACACACAAAATCAAATATTATCTGATACCATTAATCAATGCATCTACAACATGATAAAAATGAMATGAATGCAATTTAATAAATAAAATAAAAAACATGTAAATCCTATTTAAACCTAGAGTGTATGCATGCATAATAAATTAACTCATAAATATAACACATAAAAGAAATGAAACATTTATCTTTTAGAACAATTGTGCAACAAACTACATTGGATGGTTTTTCCACCCAACCATACACTTTTTGTTCCAAATGTCAATAGAAAGTCACCTCTAATTCGGGCCTAGAAATCTACAAAAGAGGATGGTCTCTCGTTATCCACTCATATCTCAGAAAACCCCACAAACCACTGTTATTCTCCTACAACTATCTCGATTTTCCACCAGTTCTCTTCCTCTCGACCTACCCAACCCAATGAATGTATTCTTTCACTTCTCTCAATACATCAGGATTTCTATTAATTTGTTAGGGTATCTTTGGAACAGGTAACCAAGAATCACACTATCAGAAAACTCAAGGGAGCTCATTGCTAGGAAAACTACCATGCAATAGTAGCAATCACTTGTTGTTACAGTGCAAATCACACAAGAGTTCACTCTTTAGGCTTGCCAACCTAGATCTTCAGTATTATTCTCCAAATATGCTCCATAAATGCTCCATAATGCTCAATAATTCACCCTCCATGGTTTCTCCAGCTCCAAATATCCTTTTCCTCTTCTCTGCTTCATGTTCACACCAAAACATGGCTCTCTCAAACTGTTGTAATTTCCCATATGAATTTTCTCTCTTTGTTTTCTTGTTTGAATTAGACACTTCCCCAAGTTGATTTTACTCAACATCCATGCTCCCAATAATTATGGGATGTGATCCTTCATACCCATCCTCTTACATGCATTCAATGATTGGATTTGAGAACACTCAACAACAAACTAGAAGTTTCATATACCAATAGTAATTTTAGGAAGTGGGTTGAATTAATAGACATGGGTAATTCCCCCTTGAACCCCTCTTAAGAATTCTCTTAGACCCTCGCCTCTCTCATGAATTAATTCAACCCTCATATCTGTGCATGTCGCTTTAGCAGTTGGCATCACATTTTATTAGTAAAAGTTAGAAACATAATTCGCATATACATCGCTTGGTCATAGCCACACATTATATTTACATTAAGCATCAATCAAACTGAGAATTATAGTAGGGATGTTGCACAATATATTTGGGCTCCCACATCATGGATTCAGTTTCACAGTTCCACTGCAAAGCTCCATTACAGGTTATAGAGAAAGAGGTTTTTGGCAGTTTGAATACTTTGCAAATGAATCTACTAAGGGTTCTGAATGTGAACTGCCAATTTGAGCATTGTTGTTTCCAACCCTTGAGTCATGGAAATTCAAGGAAGAACAATGGTTCCCATGAGTGAATAAACTCTTCACTCAATTCATTCCATTGTTAGAGATTTGGTCATGAAATTACATTCCATAGACCTAAGCATTCAACTGAAAAATAATCCAACATGCAAATTTGCCCATCATATAGTAAATTACATAATCATGCATTCCATTCATTTTTCTTAGGAATTTATACAAGTTCATGAATAACAAACATGCATATTTATTCAAACCTTTAAATATGTAGAGTATATATTTGAAACTTATATGTTCATAAAACTACCAGCCAATCCAATTGATTGAGGGTGAGTGATTTTCCACCCAACTATAGGCTCTATTACACTATTCTCTCTACAATAATCCATTCCCATGCTAGATCATGATACCAGTAGGGAAAATCAAGTTTCTTTAGGAAATTTGTTTTGGGTGTGAAGGCTAGTCTCCTTCACAAGAAAGCAATATCATGAATCCTCGACACCCACCAATTCAGGGCCACCGCGAGCTTCTTAGATTCCTTCCTAGTTGTATTTTATCTACACAAGGGATTCCCTTCACTACTACATAGTATCTCAACACCCTCCATTAATAGTGTCAGTTTTTTTCCAACGAGAATTAACTCACAACCCTCTATCATCATGTCAAGTTAATGACTCCTCTTCTTGAATTTCACAGCAAGGCCTTGAACCTTTTTTTACTCCAATTCCCTAGGTAGTTGAAATACTACCTGTCTGATAACACTCTGTACTAGTTATTTCGTAGGAAAAACAATTGTCCCACTCACACACATTACTTTGTAGACCTCTTCCCTCTTTTTTCTCTACTCTTCATTTCTTTTCCTACCAAATCCCACCTTTCTCTCCAATCCATCGTCATTTTTATCTTCCTTATCCAAAGGGTTCACAATTTCCCTTTTCTTGTGTTAGAGGAGTTTGTGGTAAATCATGGAGGACAAGGATGATACAGATTCAAATCCAGGAGCTTGATGGGGCTCAAAAAGGCCTAAAAATCAATATTATCAGAATGGACTCAAAATGGACATGTGTGTATGCCTCGTCGATATTAAACCAACGCAACTTGAACAAGCTCAAACAGACGTCATATGCTCTTGATATCGCATTCTGTTCATTTTCCCAAACACACAAAAAGTCAAAGAGGTCAATAGGAAAAAAGTCAACATCGACGTCAACATGACACGTGGAAAAAGGCCATACAACTGATGTGGCAGGGGCATAGTGGAAAAATGATGTGGCAGTGATGTGGCAGGTGATGTCAGCATGCGTAAGGATGATGTCATCATACTAATGTGGCATCACCATAAGGTGACACATGTCACACATTTTTTTCATTTTCGGGTTGAGTTGGCATGTATGAACTTGAGTCATGTCACCGTACATATGACACATGGCAGTCCATACAGTGGCATGGACCTATGATAGAGGGACACATGGTGTACGGACGACAACTGGGAAGGTGACGTGGCATACAGATGATAGCTGGGCATGCATACGTCTTGTTGATGTGTCGAAGAGGTGGTTGGTGACTGGGCATACAGATTTGGTGATGTGGGCCAATCCTAGGTCACCATGTGGCCCAATCAGATGGTGCTATGTGGCACCCTGTGGATGCCCAATGGCAGCTGGGTAAAAAGATTGATAGGCTGGGAGGTTCAAACCTCCGACCTCCTTGGGCGCCAACACCTTAAAAATTGGGCACTTATCGTTCATAATGCATTTATTTCTTGTTACAAAACCAGTGCATTTTTTATAAGTGTTAACCATGGCAGAGAATGAGGGGATAGCCCCGTTCGATAGGGGCTAGCCTCGTCCAACCACGGGCTAGTATCTAGGGTCATTGAATCTTTGGGCATGTGCATGGAGTGTGAAGAACTAGGAAACATGGCCTAGCATGAGACCAGGGATACCATGTATAGGGGGGTTACACCAGAAGGTTTGGGTGCACATGCACCTAGGACTTGGCCATATGGTCAGAATGCATAGGATCGAGTGCCTAGTTTTGGGGGCCCAACGACCTAGCACTTGGCATGAGGACACATGGGGCACGTCCATAGGACCAAGGGCATGCGAGCAAGGGGGTTGCACCCATATTTGGAATAAATTAGGTTTTTTAGTTTATATTAGTGATTTTAATGGATTTTTACGCAATTTTGGTGGATTTTATCCATTTTTTAGGGATCTTGGGCCATTTTTGAGGCCAGATCTTGGGAGGAAGTTGGGGGGTGATAAAAAAATTCAGGCCTATATAAACCAGGCCTTCTTAAGGCCATGGGGAAGAATAGTAGTGGTTCATAACAGGTTTATGATGCCATATTTTTGAGCCAAAGGCCATTGTTATGCAGTGAAGTTGTTGAGGAGCACACTTTTGTGGGCCATTTATGGGAGCCTCGTTCATCCGATTTGGGTGCCGTCAGTTTTGATGGGTTCATGAAATCTGGTAGAACATCACCAGATCATTTTTGTAATAGTTTTTCACTATCATGATGTACTTGTAAATATTCGAACAAAAATAAGCAAAGCCCACTGAGACAAGGCCCAGAGACGTAGGTGCAATCGCCGAACTCCATTATCACATTTGTGTTATGATTTGTTGTTGTTTATTGCTTCATTTTAGTTCTGCATATGTGTATATGGCTGTCATAACTCCTTCATAATTCTTCCTCTTTCTTTAGTCTTCCTAATCCATTAATGAACACATGCATAATAACTCAACCATAGTCGTGTAAAATATCATTTCGGATAAAGTGGTATCATAGCTAGTTGACAATTGGAATTTGAGTGTTGCATGTTAACCAGGGAAGAGCTCATCTCAAGGGAGAAAATGGAATGTACAGGAGGAATTTCTCAAGATGAGAAGGAGTTCATAAAATCGGTGTTTTCCATGGCCGATATGGTGAAAGTGTTGTATGAATACTACTTGGAACGAAAGAGGACGGTTCAAGTAAAATCTTCAAAGAACAACAAAGACAAAGAAGGATTGAAGGAAGTTCCTTCTACATATGTTTCAAAAAACACATATGAGGTATGCAGTGAAGGTCCCTCATATTTTTTGCATAATTTCCATCAAGATGGTTTTGGAGCATTTGAAAAACATACAAAAGGTGTAGGTTTGAAATTGCTAACCAAGATGGGTTATGAAGGAAAGGGTCTTGGGATTGAGGGCCAAGGCATCATTAATCCCATTGAGGTTGTGGAAAGGCCACAATATTTGAGATTGGTATATGTTGAAGTGGAGCTTGGAGCATCCTCCAAGATGGGTTCCAAAACTTCGAAATCAAGTAATGCTTCAAATGGCTAGCTTAAGACATTGCAAGAACACTTCACAAAAGGTAATGGTGCATCACTTCAGGATTGTGGTAGTGAATGAAAGTTATCTCCAAGGTCAAGTGAATATCATCATGGAAGGTATAATGGTTATGTTTTTATTAATTCTCCTTTTGATTATAATAAGCATAATCAAGTAATCCAGAACTTGTGGAATAATTATCCATGTACTTATTGTCATTCAGCCAAGCATTGTGTTGCCAAGTGTTGGAAGAGACAAAATTTGTACAGGAAACCTATGTCGGCCAGGAAGGAAACATGACATAAATAATCAACTCCACAATGAAATAAAGAGAAGGGTAAACACATCTGGATGCCAAAAACTTGCTGCACTTAGTGCAACAGGAGTGGACATCAAAAGGCTAGTTGTTGGAAGCTTAATCTGGAGCTTCATCCAGGGAAGGACAAAAGGATTTACCATGTACTAAAAAAGGAAGAAGGATTACCAATGAAGCAAGAGGAAAACCATGAAGGAAATAAACCAACCACTTGGCTTTTCCAGAAGTGGATGTCCAGAAGGGTAAACACATGTTGAAATGATGAACTTTTATAACATCATTTTTGTACAACATCGTGTTTTGTTTTTAATCCTTATGAGTATGTAATCAGTCAAATTCCATTCTTGTAACCATTTGGGGACCAAAAGTTCCTTTAGTGGGGAGGTGTGATCAGATTCGGATCCAAGAACTTGATGGGGCTTAGAAAGGCCTAAAAATCAATGTTCTCAGAATGGCTTAAAAATAGATGTGTGTGTATTCCTCGTCGATACAAACCCAACACAACTTGAATGGGCTCAAACAAATGTCGTATGCTCCTTATATCACGTTCGGTTCATTTTCCCATACAGGGAAAAAGTCAAATATGCAAAAAGTCAACGCTAACATCGTCATGATGTCATCATGTTGACATGGCAAAAGGTTGTACAACTGATGTGGCAGATGGTTGTACAATTGACATGGTAGGGGCAAATTGGATGAATGACATGGCAATGATGTGGCAGGTGACATCAACATGCGTCATGATGACATGATAATGGTGTCACCATGTTGATGTGGCATCACCAGGAGGAGACACGTGTCACCCATTTTCATCATTTTTGGGCTGAGTTGGCATGTACAAACTTGAAACGTGTCATCGTACGGATGACACGTGGAAGTCCATACAGTGATGTGACCCTATGACAAAGGGACATGTGGCATACGGATGACAGCTGGGCAGGTGACGTGCCATATGTATGACATTTGGGTAGACATATGACTTTATGACGTGTCAGACAGGTGGCAGGTGACTAGGTGTACATATTTGGTGTTATTGGCCAACCCTGGGCTACCACTTGGCCCAATCAAGTGGTGCCACATGGCACCCTACGAATGCCCAATGACAACTGGGTAAAAATTTTGATAGGTTGAGAGGTTAGAACCTCTAACCTCCTTGGGCGCCAACACCTTAACAATTGGGAGATTACCAGTTTTTCTTGTTACAAAACCGATGCATATTTTATAAGTGTTAACCATGGTTGTAATGATCCCAAGCCAAATTCTTTCTTGGAATCACTAACTAATACTAATTTATTGAGTTTTTAAGTGCATACAAGATTCATCAACACATGGAGATCACAATATATTCAAGATGTAAAAGCACAAGAAAAGATCTAACCTTTTTATTATGAGCAATGTAAGATCAATACAATAGATGGCCGATCTAGCATAAACCTCAGATGGTCGTACAAGCAATAGCTATGAGCTGCTAAAAAATTCTCCCGACAATACAAAATGAGCCTCCAAAGGCTGGATATACAATGAAGACTAAATCAAGCAGATCTGAGCCGTACTAATGCTCAACCTCCAAGCTGGAAAGTGCCACGCCCTACTAGAATGTTGAAGCCTGAATAATTCTGCCCTACTACCAAAAGCGTCCAATCATCCCAAGAAATATGCCAAATGATAGATCGGGCAACTGCAAGGAAAACCCATATGTCCAAATTCCCAAATCCACTCTCAAACTCCGTAGATCTGAATTCTCCACTGAATGGTGTGCCCCACTGGATGACTGAAACCCTAGCTGGTTTGACCCTGATGAAGGAGATATCCAAATGATATGAAACTCTCCAAAAATATAGATCGGGTGATGGTAAGAACAATCCAGGCGCCCAAATCTCCAAGATCCCTCTCAATCGCTGTAGATCTGAAATCTCCACTGAATGGTGCGTCCCACTGGATGACTGAAACCCTAGCAGGTTCGGCCCTGATGAAGGAAGCCTCCAAATGCTATGAAACTCTCCAAGAATATAGATCGGGCTATGAGAATCCCATGGGAGAAGTCTCGAGCTCAGATCTCAAGCAGATCTCCCTAGATCTGAGTTTTACTGAATCACAGGATGTCCCCTATGGCTCCAAGACGTCCCAATCTCCAGACAAATGTAGAATGATGATAACCCTCCAGAAAATACCTCAAACTAATGGTCATGCCCCTGCAAACAAAACCCAACTATCGGAATGGCCCTAGGCCCTCAGGATAAGCTGGATCGAACCTCCCTCGATAAACTGGCCCTGAAACTAGAATGGTGTGGAGGAGTCTTTCATCCCCGAGACCAAGCTGTGGAACA
>JZKD02S1213741.1:0-12484 GCA_000966675.3 Picea glauca | reverse complement strand
CTTGGGAGCAGGAGCACGTGGTAAGAGAAGCAGGTTTTGAATTGCTTGAGGACATGCAATTCCAAGCAGAGGATACTGTAATGTCCCCCACCTCTTAGAGAGGTGATGAGGAGACTCAGTGGCCTAGGCACCCCCACTAGGTCATAGTCTCACACTGAGGGGGTAAGTCAACGAGGCTAAAGTTATATTTTTAAGTTGAATTAAGAAAGGAAAGGGATAAATGAGTAAAAGATAACTCAACAGAAGAATAGAAGATTAACCCTGGGAGTTAACCTAACTCAACAAAGGATTAGAAGGAAAATTATGAGTAAGAGGTTGGGGCACACCTATTAGTCATTCTGGTTTTGGTATAGTGTTTTCTATTGCTCTTGAGCATTTAGTTTTGGGGTCTTGCTGTACAAACCCTTGTGAGCAACTCAGTGGTGAAATATCCACTCACCTTGTTCCACAGCTTGGTCTCGGGGATGAAAGACTCCTCCACACCATTCTATTCTCAGCTCATCTCCATCTAGTGCTTCAGAAGTGAGCAGGTCGTACTGTTCTTGTGATTCCAGCAAGGGCGCACCATCATCTAGAGGGAGGTTCGATCCATCTTATCCAGAGGGCCAGTGGTCATTCCGACACTTGTGTTTTGTTTGTAGGGGAAAAATCATCAGTTTGAGTGTTTTTCTGGAGGGTTATCGTCATCATATATTTATCTGCAGATTGGGACGTCTTGGAGGAAAAGGGGGCATCATGTGATTCAGTAAAACTCATATCTAGGAGGCTATGCTTAGAATTTGAGTCTGAAACTTCTCCCATAGGGTTCACATAGCCCAATCTACATTCTTGAATATTTTCATGCCATTTGGAGGTGTATTTCTTCAGGGACGAGTTGCCTAGGGTTTTAGTTATTTAGGAGGGCGCAACTCCCTTAGAAGATTCAGCAGTTGGAGAGGATTGCCTTGGACGTTGGGCTTGAAACTTCAGGAGGAGGATCCCACTGCCCTGATCTATTATCTGACCGAGTTTGAGCTCATTCGGAGCACTCTTCCATTAGGTTCGAAGTATTGAGGGTTTCAGTCTTCACTTGGAGCGTGACACTCTTCAGCTGGGAGGGTTGGCACTCAGATCTGCTTGGTACTGGTCTTCATTATTTATTTAGCCTTTGGGGCCTTCTTTTGTATTGACGGGAACATTTTGTAGCAGCTCATATCTATTGTTTGTATGACCATCTAAGGGTTTTTCCAGATTGGTCATCCTTGTATTGATCCAACATTATTCATAATAAAAAGGTCAGATCTTTGTTTGTGCTTCTATATCTTGTCTATATTGTGATATTCATGTGTTGGATGAATCTTGTATGCTCTTAATAACTCAATAAACACCTGCACATCAACAAATCAGTGGTAGTTAGTGGTTCCAAGCAAAAAATTTGGCTTGGGATCATTACAACTACGCAGGAGCAGGTTGTTGTGGGAGATGTGGTAGGTATGATGAGATCCTTCTAGAGGATGTCAGAGGCGTTTATCAACCACCTGGATCGATATGAGGGTAGAGCATCTGTTCCCATTGAGGATTCAAAACGTGCTCCAACTAGTAGTAGTAGTATACATAGAGAACTCAAGAAAGTGAAGTTTCCCGAGTTCTGGGGTGCCACAAATGGCTTAGCCATCGAGGCATGGTTGGAGAACATGGTGATGTGCTTTGTAATTCATGATTACACCTCCAACATGAAAGTCTACATGTTGGTCTTTCAACTGAAAGGGAGTGCTCTACTTTGGTGGAAGACACTCCTACCTCATCTAAAAATGGTCATGGAAGACGTGTCATGGGAATTGTTCGAGGAATGATTATGGGAGTGATACTTTTCCGATGAATTAATTGAGTGCCAAATTAATGAGTTCAATGCCTTACGATAGGGTAGTCATACAGTGCCAGAGTATGAGCTTAGGTTCATGGAGCTACTTAGGTATGTTCCACATCCAAACACAAAGAAGCTAAAGGTCAACAAGTTTGTGTTCAACTTTAACTTCAACATTCGTGCGAAGGTGAGGATCCTAATGCCTCAGACATTGCACGATGTAGTTCAGAAATCCCTCATAGCTAAGGAAGAATTTAACAATGGGGCTCAAAGAATGACTCCTTCTAGACAAACTAGATATACGACATCAAGAGTGCAACAACATCATACACCAGCCAGATAGACTTATGGCCATCGAGATACGCCCAAAGGACCGATGTTCTCGACACCAAGACAACAAACTCCTCAACAAAGGATTCCTTACATAGCACCACCACAACAACAACAACAGTTTAGGCATGTTCAGTAGAACAGACCAGGATCACAGACTTCTAGGCCAACAACATCTACTTCAGGGATCAGGAGCATTGGACCAAAGACTGGATGTTGGACATGTGGAGATCCATATTACTAGCGAGATTGTCTAATTGAGAAGGCTAGAGCGGTCAGATTAGCATGATCCACTAGAATTGGAGATTTGGGCAAGTCACACATGATACATGCAATGATGAACAACCATTAGGCCAAGCACCAGTCCATTGTGCTCGAGACGTCAGGTATGATCGTCGATCAAAATTTTAGTATTTTGATAGATCCATGTGCTACAGAGAGATTTATTTTGAATGCAACGCTTAAAAGAATTATTGTAAAGACAGACAAGTAGGACAAGTTCAGATACGTAGAAATGGCATCAGGTGCCAAACAAAAGGTCGGAGGAAAGGTTATGGACTGTAGAATTAACTTGGGTGAATTTGTAACAAAGACCAACCTATACATCACGATATTAGGATCGCATGATGCAATACTTAACTGTAAGACAAAATAGTTAAGTTTGACAGATGACTTGGGGTAGAGTACAGTGATTGTAGGAAAAAAACAAGGGAGTGTCTCTGAGGTTTATTTCTTCCCTACAATTGCAGAAGAGTATGCGCAAAGGATTCGCAATTTATGCAATCTTAGCGCTAAATGAAAAGGGCGAGACGGAAGGATTATCAAACCTTCCTGTAATATTAGAGTTTTTAGATGTATTTTCATAAGAGTTGCAAGGTTTACCACTTGAAAGAGAGTTGGTGTTTACAATAGAATTGAAACATGGAGCTAAACTGATAGCGAGAATGCCTTATCCGATGTCAATGCCTGAATTCTAGGCGCTGAAAATGAAATTGAAGAAATTGTTGGACTTGGGACTGATTCATCCAAGCATATCATCGTGGGGTGCGCCAATATTTTTTGTTAGAAATAAGGATCGGTTGTGGAGTCTTTTTATTGACTACTGTCAATTGAACAAAACTACGATCAAGAACTAGTATCCTTTACCAAGGATTGATGATTTGTTTGATCAGATGAAGGGAGCGATGATGTTTTCAAAGATTGAATTGAGATCAGGATACCATCAATTATTCATTAAGGAAGAAGATATCCCTAAGACCACATTTAAGACGAGATTCAGACACTATGAGTTTACAGTTTTACCTTTCGATTTGACGAATGCCCCGGGGGTATTCATGAGTTTGATGAATGGGGTGTTCCGCAAATACTTGGACAAGTCTATTCAAGTATTTATTTATGACATACTGATTTATTCTCAGATGAAAGAAGAGCATGACAAACACTTGATATTGGTTCTACAATGTCCAAGAGAAAACAAATTGTACGAGAAGCTATCAAAATTTTATTTTTACCAATCAAATATTCATTATTTGGGACATATCATATTTGGTGAAGGTATCATTGTGGATCCAGCAAAATTAGAGGATATTATGGAATGGCCATCTCCGATGAACGTACAATAATTACGTAGCTTTATGGGTTTAGCAGGATATTACCGACGATTCGTTGAAATCTTTTCGAAGATAGAAAATCCAATCACGAAGTTGCAGAAGAAAAAAAAAAGTTCGTATGGACTAAGAAATGCACGAAATCATTTCAAAAGCTCAAAGAGTTGTTAATGACAACGCCGATACTGAAGGTCCCTAACATGGACAAAGAATTTTTGGTATGCACAGATGCATCCAAAGAAGGCTTAGGTGGATTTTTGATGCAAAACGGATGAGTGATCGCTTACATTTCAAGGGAACTGAGAAAGCATGAGGAGAACTATGTAACACAGGACTTGGAGTTATTAGCAATTGTATATGCCTTGAGAGTACGGAGACATTATCTAATTGGAAAAAAATTCAAATTAAAGACAGATCACTGTGGATTGGAACATATATTTACACAGTGACTTGGACGAGCAACATAGGCATTAGTCAGAATTACTTAGCGAATACGACTTCGAGATTTCGTATATTAAAGGAATGATGAATAGAGTGGAATATACGTTGATTCAGAGACCACTCATATTCTCGGTGATACCTCTTAAGATGAATCTACGAGAAAAGATTCTAACTCTACAAATTGACGATGATTGGTACAAGGAAGTTAAGGTTAATACCATAGAAGATACCATGATGGTACCAAATTTTGAAGGTTATTCTTTGGACAGTGATGGACTATTGAGATATAACGGCAGAATCTATGTACCACCTAATGATGAATTAATAAGTTTGATCTTAAACAAAGCTCATCGAGCAGTTTACATGGCTCATCTGGGAGTCACGAAGATG
This sequence comes from Picea glauca, assembly GCA_000966675.3. Lineage (NCBI taxonomy): Eukaryota > Viridiplantae > Streptophyta > Pinopsida > Pinales > Pinaceae > Picea > Picea glauca. The sequence goes on along the minus strand of JZKD02S1213741.1, from coordinate 7,873 downwards.
AAGGAAGACCTTAAGCCTTTATTATTATGGAAGGGAATGAAGACAGACATAGTGAGTTACGTGGAAAGATGTCTAGAATGTCAACAAGTGAAGGCTCAACATAGACATCCAACATGATTGTTACAACCACACACTATTCCTGAATCTAAATGGGAGGTCATTTGGATGGATTTTATTGTTGGATTGCCACTGACGACAAGGAGACACGATTCAATTTTTGTGGTAGTTGACACTCTCACAAAGAGTGCACGCTTTATTCCAATACATATGGCGTATCAGGTGCCAGACATAGCTAGAGTATTTGTCACCAATATTGTGAGATTACATGGTGTACCAAGAAGGATCATATCCGATCGAGGATCGATGTTTACAATACGATTTTGGACCAATTTCCAAGAAGCATTGGGAACGCAACTGAATTTTAGTACAACATATCACCCAGAGACAAGCAGACAAACAGAGAGAATGAACTAGATTTTGGAGGATATTCTGTGTATGTATGTAATGGATTAACCGAAACGTTGGGAATAATTCTTGCCATTGGTAGAGTTTGCATACAACAACAGTTACCAGAGTATGATTAAGATGGCATCATTTGAGTTCCTTTACGAGCGACCATGTCAGACTTCGTTGAGTTGATAGCGACGTAAGGATAGGGTCCTAGTGGGACCAGAAGTGATCCAAGAAATGGAAGAATAGATGCAATTGATAAGACAAAGGATTAAAGAAGCACATGATCGAAAAAAGAGTTATGCTGATGCGCATCACATTGATCGCAATTATGAAGTTGGCGACAGATTTTTTTTGCAGGTAAAACCACACAAGAGTTCGATCGAGTTTGGAAAGGGTGTTAAACTCTCTCCTAGGTTTTGGTACCTTTTGAAGTTTTGGAAAAGAAAGGACCCATGGCTTATCGACTAGCCTTTTATGATTCTTTGAGGCATATGCACGATGTATTTCATGTATCTATTTTAAGAAATTATATTAGTGATCTGTCACATGTTATTGAAATCATTTCTTTGTAGGTGTCAGATGAGGGAGCTCTCATGACGAAGCCAATCCTCATTCTGGACCATCGCATTCGACAACTATGGCGTCAAATAGTCGATCAGGTCAAGGTCCAGTGTGACAACTATACTCCACACTCGACTACCTGGGAGGACGCATATGGGATGCGTCAACAATTTCCTTACTTGTTTGATAGATTGCACATATAGATCTATGTCATATACATTTATTTACTTGCATTTATATACTGTACAAACTTCGTGACGAAGTTTAAAACAAGAGGGGGTGTATGTAACATCTCGTTCTACTGAGCACACTTTTATTGACATATTCTTTGAGGACACTTGCGTGCAAGTGATCCGATTATGGTACATTATGATTTCATTTCAATTATGGGTTATATATGATGATGATGATGATGATGTATTGTGCCTTATTTCTATTTTGTTGTATATGTATTAGCAGATGCTATCGACGAGTTTTCCTAAGTGTGAAGGACACATGACAGGTTATGGATGTTGATGGCATCAATGGACTTCCTTGGACTCCAGATTGAGTCAGGGAGTGGATTGTATTTGTTTGAGTATTTCATTTTACGAACATGTGACATATGATTGATTACAACATGATTTATGTATATGGATTATTGACACTATTTTTGTCACTGGATGCAGGCTTAACGATGCTTACTAATTCAAATCACATAAAGAGTAAAGGGACCATGCACAGAAACCACAAATTTGGGGGAGAGATGTGGCGCAATCCCTGTCACAACCTAGTAGCACTCCTTCCATGGTATGAACTATAGGTTAATGATAACCTAGTTCGATAGGTCCACGATGTTGTGAGGGAAGACTGAGACAGTTTCTCATGAAGATTTCTAAGGGGCGTGCAATAAGACAAAATCATTATTCCTTAGAATCCCTTAGTCTCTTACAAGGTCGACTGAATGGAGTGTTGACTCCAAGGGTCGGAAAAACTTCCAAAACCATTATAAGGTGAGTGGCACCCTTGGAGCATGGAGGTGCATCTTGAAGGGAACGTCGCGTAATTAAAACTTGAGTCAATGAATCTAGGTGGCCTAGAAAACATTGAAATGGTAGACCTTGTTAGATTAAAATAATTAGTTAGTTAGTAAATTATAAACTAAGAATCCTAACAAGAGTCTAATCCTAAGTCTAAGACTAAGTCTAAGTCTAAGTTTAATTAAGGAACTGAATTAAATATTAAATAAATTAAAAGAATTGAGATAAAAAGCAAGCTCTTGAAAAAGTTGGATAAAAATCTAAAGATTGGATAAAATGCACAGTGTGCATGAAATTAATAAAATGGATTTTAAATAGAAAGAAATAATAGTATGAGAGAATAGGTGTACACATAGGATAGTATCTTTAGTCAAACTACCACTAAGTCTAACTAGAAGAAGATTCTTAATCCAACTCTAACTAACATCTAGTTAGGAGACACTCATTAAATGAGAATTTGGGGAACAAAGAGACAACTAAGAGTGAAAATAGGAACACATTGGGGAATGTGAGGGAAATTGACTTTTAAAAATAAAATAAAAATGGCAATTACTTGTGCAACTTGGGGAGAGTGTGACAAGTGTGTGGGTGAATAATAATAATTAATTTAATCTAAAAAATTGGTTATTTGTGCATGAGGACATGTGTCATTGGGGATTTTTCTATAAAACAAATGTGGTAGAAGGGAAATAGATCACACTTTTCTTGGTACTATTATGCTGCCAAAATTTTGTGGACTGTGTTTTACTTGTGAGAGTTGGGATACCAAGCTTGTAGAAAGAGTGGAAACTCTTCCTAGCGAGGAAAGACTTGGAGCTATTGTTTGTTGGTTTTTGTGTGTGGCCCCTTTGCGGCTCGGGGGGCTAAGGGGGAAGAAGAGTACCCCTAGAATTGGCTGGGAGGTACCGGTGAAGTTCGGTGATTAGAAAGCGAGAGTGCAGAAAAGGAGCACAATTCTTTGGAGGACATATTCATCTCTCAATCTTCATTGGTCCCAGTATTTTTATTCCTAAAATTTTATTTTGTAGTATGAGTAAATTTGTATGTTAGAATTGGTATGGACGTTGCAGAACCAATAGCAAATTATGGGTGCCAAATTGATATGTTCGTTGCCAAACAAAAGATAGATACGGTGCTTAGAAAATTCAAATTGTCGTTGTGATTAAATGCAATTCTGAACTCTAAATTCCGAGTGGCCTTGTAATTCTTATTATAAAATTGAATTTATATTTCAGATGGTTTGTGATTTTTATTTTTACCAATCAACAAATTGAAGTTCGTATGATCGCAATAATTCAGTTGAGATTTTTGGAACTAGAACATTATTTGTCCACTGTCAAGCTAAAGGTAATCCGAAAGGTTGGAATATGTTGGGTCCCTGTTTAATTTAAATGTAAGTATTTCAATTGAGTCTCTGTTTAATTTAATTGCAAATCCGAGTTTAAGTACTCGACTGAGTCTCTGTTTAAATTGATTATCGACCCGAATGAAAGTGTTTTAATTGAATCTTTGTTTAATCTAATTGTATATCCTAATTAAGTGTTTCGTTGATTCTCTGTTTAAATTGACTCTCGAACCGAATGTAAGTTCTTCATTGGTTCTTTGTTAGTTTAATTGGAGATCTGGATTTAAGTAATTCGTTGGATCATTATGGAAGTTATTTGCAACTTCCGAATTTAAGTTTCGTTGGTCACCATAAGGCAGATTTCAATTTCCGAATTCGAGCTTGTATGCTCATTGTAAACCTTACAATTTAGATACAAAATTATTAATCGCTGCATATTAATATGAAGATTCGATCTTTCTTAAGATCACTGCTTTATTTATTACCTTCTGGAAATTAATAATTTGGGATCGTCGTCAAGTTGATTACATTTCGAAATTTTGAAGTTTATTGTTCATTGTAAAATCTCTTGCATTGTCNAATTCAAAGAAGTTAGAGAAAGTATAGAATAGGAAACCATAAAAGAAGTCGCATTAAATACTGTAGTAAGTAAATGGCCTTTTTATTTTGACTCAACCTACGATAAACTAAGAGCGTAAAATATAATGATCACGGACTTAAGGAAAATAAAGGATATGCCAACTGATCCAAAATTGAAGATGGCTCTCGCAACCCAGATCACAAAAGAGAAAGAAGTGGAGCTACAATGATCACATCAAGAAAGAGAGTGGCTTTGAGAAGTGAAGAAGGCCCATATGGAGACAGACAATGAAATCAAACACCTCGACCAAATCATGGAAAAGATACATGAAGCGGAGGAAAGGTTCGAGCCAGAGTCAACCCTGGTGCAGTCGAAAGAATAGGTGCATCCCAAAGGCACAATAGGATAAATCGGTCAATGAATATTTTCAATTTTGTCGAATGTATATTTATATGTATAAATTTTTGTATAATTATAGCTCATCAAATGTGAATTTTTGAGGGACAGATCGGCTTTATCAACATAGACTGCAAATTTTGTCATCCCAACTTACCAAAAAAAAGAAATTAGTTAAAGTCGATTTGGATTCCACCGCAACAAAACTGGGTGATGACACGAGCGGAAATCACATCAAGTAGTACATAGCCATAATTGTTGGCATCATTCCCTACACTAGCAGTCTCCCTAGACATGTGCTAAATCCACCATAAAATGACCAAGGAGGGGGGGCATAAGAAAACAATTGGAAGTAGATTTTATTTGTATGTGAGGCAAAGTGAAAGTCATGAGAGTTTATCCATTTGCATGGATACTTCCTTCAGGAGGAACTAAGTTCTACTAGTAGCATGAGGAGCTTTTCTTGTTTTCACAAAGGAGATAAGGTCCCCTCTGCATTAATAGTGGAATACCGCAACACTGATGGGACATTACACAATTTGTTCTTGTAACATCTCGTTCTATTGAGCACACTTTTATTGACATATTCTTTGAGGACACTTGCGTGCAAGTGATCCGATTATTGTACATTATGATTTCGTTTCGATTATGGGCTATATATGATAATGATGATGTATTGTGATTTATTTATGTTTTGATGTATATGTATTGGCAGATACTATTGACGACTAGTTCAAGAGGTCCACGATGTCGTGAAGGCAGACTGAGATAGTCACTCACGAAGATTTCCAAGGGGAGCACAATAAGGCAACATCATTATTCCTTAGAAGCCCTTGGTCTCTCACAAGGTCGACCGAATGGAGTGTTGACTCCAAGCGTCGGACAAAATTCCAAAACCATTCTAAGGCGAGTGGCACCCTTGGAGCACGGAGGTGCGTCTTGAAGGGCACGTCGCGTAATTTAAACTTGAGTCAATAAATCTAGGTGGCCTAGAAAACATTGAAATGGTAGACCTTGTTAGAACAAAATACTTAGTTAGTTAGTAAATTATAAACTAAGAAGCCTAACAAGAGTCTAATCCTAAGTCTAAGTCTAAGTTTAATTAAGGAACTAAATTAAATATCAAATAAATTAAAAGAATTGAAATAAAAATCAAACTCTTGAAAAAGTTGGATAAAAATCTAAAGGTTGGATAAAATGCATAGGTGTGCATGAAATTAATAAAATGGATTTTAAATAGAAATAAATAATAATATGAAAGAATAGGTGTACACATAAAATAGTATCTTGAGTCAAACTACCACTAAGTATAACTAGAAGAAGACTCCTAATCCATCTCTAACTAAGATCTAGTCAGGAGACGCTCATTAAATGAGAATTTGGAGAACAAAGGGACAACTAAGAGAGAAAATAGGAACACATTGGGGAATGCGAGGGAAATTGACTTTTTAAAATAAAATAAAAATTGTAATTACTTGTGCAACTTGGGGAGAGTGTGACAATTGTGTGGGTGAATAATCATAATTAATTTAATCTAAAAATTTAATTATTTGTGCATGTCGACATGTGTCATTGGGGATTTTTCTATAGAACAAATGTGGTAGAAGGGAAATGGATAACACTTTTCTTGGGACTATTATGCTGCCAAAATTTTGTGGACTGTGTTTTACTTGTGAGAGTTGGGATACCAAGCTTGTAGAAAGAGTGGAAGCTCTTCCTTGCGAGGCAAGCCTTCGAGCTATTGTTTGTTGGTTTTTGTGTGTGGCCCCTTTGCAGCTCGAGGGGCTAAGGGGGAAGAAGAGTACCCCTAACATTGGATGGAGGGTACCGGTGAAGTTTGGTGATTAACAAGTGAGATTACAGAAAAGGAGTGCAAGTCTTTGAAGGACATATTCATCGATCAATCTGCATTGGTCCCGATATTTTTATTTCTGAAATTTTATTTTGTAGTATGAGTAAATTTGTATGTTAGAATTGGTATTGTCGTTTCAGAACCAATAGAAAATTCTGGATGCCAAATTGATATGTTCGTTGCCAAACAAATGGTAGATACAATGCTTATAAAATTTGAATTTTTGTTGTGATTAAATGCAATTCTGAACTCAAATTTTGAGTGGCCTTGTAATTCTTATTATAAAATTGAATTTATATTTTGGATGGTCTGTGATTTTTATTTTTACTAATCAACAAATTGAAGTTCGTATGATCACAATAATTCAATTGAGATTTTGGGAACTAGAACATTGTTTGTTCATTGTCAAGCTAAAGGCAATCCGAAAGGTTGGAATACGTTGGGTCTTAGTTTAATTTAAATGTAAATCCGAATGCAAGTGTTTCGATTTAGTCTCTATTTAATTTAATTGCAAATCCGAGTTTAAGTGCTCGATTGAGTCTCTGTTTAAATTGATTATCGACCTGAATACAAGTATTTCGATTGAATCTTTGGTTAATCTAATTGTATATCCTAATTAAGTGTTTCATTGAGCCTCTATTTAAATTAATTGTTGAACCGAATGTAAGTGTTGCATTGGGTCTCTGTTCGTTTAATTGCATATTCGTATTTAAGTAATTTGTTGGATCATTATGGAAGTTATTTTCACCTTCCGAATTTAAGTTTCGTTGGTTACTGTAAGACGGATTTCAATTTCTGAATTTGAGCTTCTATGGTCGTTGTAAACCTTACAGATCGGATAGGGAATTGTTAATCATTTCATATTAATATGAAGATTCGATCTTTCTTAAGATCATTGCTTTATTTATTACCTTCTGGAAATTAATAAATTGGGATCATCGTCAAGTTGATTGCATTTCAAAATTTTAAAGTTTATTGTTCACTGTAAAATCTCTTGCATTGTTGAAATTGAAAATTATAGAGTCACTGCAAAAGAAACTAAATTACAATCCAAAGTAGAGAACACACTTATTCTTTGTATAGTTACTTTGAATCCTGAACATGAATTCGTTATGAACGCTACTTATAATCTTGCATTTGTGGAAATTTTGTCTAGATAATGAACACATAATTATTTTGTATTCTTATAGAGATGGTACATTTGTCTAGATATTGAATAATTAATGTTACATCTAGGGAAGAAATTTCTTAATGGTGAATATTAATTATATGATGGTATTCATAAAGAGAAGGGATATTATCTAGATGATGAGTAGTTATTGTTGTTTGTAATTTTTAAGGGAATGAAATATTTGTCTAATATAATGAGTATTTGAATGTTTTAATTTACGTTATGATCAAGTACCTTATTGTTACTTTAGTCCTGAGTCTAGAATTGATTTGGTTATGGGAATAGATACCTCCTTCTTCTTCAAAACAATCACTAGTCCTGAGACTTTAAATGGTCAAAATCAATTGGATGAATTCTAGACTTGAGCATTGATTATGTGTCTTGGAGGTCCTAACCATGCATGGTAGGTTGGGAGGATAGACATATTTGTTATCCTTATGTGATATATTTTTCTATTAGTAACTTGATGTTATGTTGATTCTTGTCGTGTAGTGAT
>JZKD02S1213717.1:0-12485 GCA_000966675.3 Picea glauca | reverse complement strand
AAACAAATGCGGAAATAAAACATAAAATATACACAATACAAGAGAGACACAAATTTATGTGGTTCACCCAGTGTGGGCTACATCCACCAGAGAAATTGCCAGGTCCTTTCTTTATTATTATCCAGCAAAATGAAGGGACACAAGCTACAGCAAAACCCACTGTAACTTCCTCTTCTTTCTCTCACAGTATCCTCTCTCAAAATACAATACTTGCCCACCTACGTAGCCACAATACATTTCCCTCATAAAATAGGGTTTCCTTCTAGGGAAAAAAACCCTAACATAATATCTATCGTTACATCTCCAACCTTATAATGAACGGTCCAGATTTACAATGAAATTACAATATACTTTTACAAGGAAATTTTTTATTCGGGTTCTTTTCCCCCAAACGCCCGCTGTGGGGCCGCTTACCCCCAGACCCCGCAGAGGGGGTAGCCCCCCTCTGCACTCCCCCACGTGGAAGAGTGTACATACTTATGGGGTGTAAATACTTCATGGGGTATAAACATGGTTGAAAGTAAAAGACCTCTAAATCAGGAAGATAATCATGCTCCACAACCAACATTAAGTTAGAAACATCATTCGTAGGAGAAAATGGTGTGGGGTTGGCTCAAGTGAAGTCTTAGTTATCAGTGTTGACTATTCAGTTTCTGGAACTTACGAAAGGAAAATAAAAAGGCAAGGAAGTCTTGTGTATCACATGTAAAACATAAGGTCACCATAAGAATGAATGTCCAATGTTTCAACATTATTTGAATATAGGATCTTTGAATCCACTAGGGGTATGGTGCGAGATTTGAAAAACGATGGGTCACCACCCTCCTAATTTCCCATTGATGAAAAAGTACCAGAGTACTGTGAGAACTTTATTTTTCAACTTTTGCAAGTCTTTCAAACATGAAGAGAAGTATTTTCATGCATTTTATTTGATGAGAGAGAACACTACAAACACATACAAAGTCAAGGGAGAATAATTTGAAGTAATATATCCACAGTATAATACTCCAAGAGGTTATAATCAAGGAGGAAGAGGAGGCTTCAGAGGCCGCGAAAGAGAAGGATTCAGTAGGGGAAGATGTTCAACTGTATGTTATAACTGTAATCAGCATGGACATTTGGCAAGAGACTATCCAAACCCTTGTATGACATGTACATATTGCAAACAACTAGACCATGCAATGAAGGATTGCCCACAAATGATCGCGAAGAAGAAATAAAAGAGGAATGAAAATGTATAGATGATAGTAGTAGAGGCACATGAAGAACAACCTAATATAGCAATAGTTACGTGCATAGGAACCAGAATCAGAGTTGATGTGATATATCAAGGAAATAGGATCCACCAGTGGGTTAGGAATGCAACAGAGTCTCAACTATTGTTTGACCCTAGAAAGGATAATGAGACATATATGAAAGAAATGAATGAAGTATTAGGATCAGATTGGATAACAACAAATTCGACCAGGCCACCTTTGTATGATAGGTCATTGGTGTATGATATGCCACCATTCTACAACCATTCAAAAAGGGCAAGTTGACAAGGTAAACACTTTGAGAAGTTTTCTAAAAAGTTGTTTAGAATTAATGAAAGATGAGTATTATTTGAGTATGGTGTGAAGAATGATTGACCATTTCACCTAAGGGAAAGAGATACATGTCACACGTAGGTCAGTTAACCAGATGCAATGCAAGAAGAGAACAAATCAGGAGTTTCGACTCCATGCACCAATAGGAAATTATGACATGGATAATATCATTCTATATCTGGGATCTGATGTGAATGTTATCATGAGGTAGGCTTGGGAGATGATCGGTCAACCAAAGTTGATTTGGTCACCTATCCAGTTGAGGTTAGTAAATGAGAATAAGATCATTCCAATTGGAAGGTTGACAAGGGTAACTGTTAGCATTGATGGAGTGTGCTCCTTGGCTGATTTTGAAGTTATCGAGATAGTAGATGAAAGCACCCCTTACCAAACACTACTTAGACTTGATTGGGCCTTTGAAAACTAGAATATCATTTATTTGAAGAAGAGATAGATGATATTTGAAGTAGAATACTTGAAGGTTAATGTGACATTGGATCCTACTAAAGGAAGAAGATATGTAGAACTCAACAACCTATATAACATGACCATGCATATGGACAATTATGTGAATCATACAACCAATGGTGTACTTAGTTGGAGAAGTATTACTTCATGTGCATAAGATTCAATAAAATATTTGTAGAATTGGTAGTAGATATTCCATGAAGTGTCCACAAGGAAATGTGCTCAAATTTCCTGTGTGTTGCAATGGATTGGAACTGAGGTATGTGATCCTCCACGGTATGATAGACTAACCGATGTAGATTTTTTTATAAGAGAATTTGAATTGAAAATATTATATCAACGTAGATTATTATCTTTAGATGTCGTGATGAAAGCGACCTTGACAAGATGGTGAGTTGTGCATAAGAATGGAATAATAGATTGGCAGCGGTGCAAAATAATATTACAGGCCGGGTTTGGGAAAAAGAATGAAGATACTATGTAGAAGTATACAGGATTGCACTGTCTAATGGAGCACATTACATAGTTTATTGTGACATGTAATAAAGTACGTAGGAGATAATGGACACATTTGTTTATACAAACCTTTGACACAATCCCAAAGAATTGGTACTTAGAACTCTAAGTGAGTAGAGAAATTGTAGATTGGGAAGAAGTAGCGCAAAATTTCAAGGTAACTTTTAGTTTTGAAGATGATGCTCCTTTGATTGAATCAACTTTGAAGGTTATCAAGAAAAATATTTTTTTAGTAGAATACTCGATGTAACTAGTACCTGTATGTAGAGCACATAGATCTATTGTGACATTTGAAGAAGTTTTGCACTATTATAATGTTGTCGAAGAAGACTAAGAGGATGATTAAGATCCTAGAAATGTGCAAATACTAGAAACTAAAGGAGATCACATCATAGAAGGACCACATCTTGAATCGACCATATATGCAAAACCATTGAGAACACATATAATAAATATTGGTACAAAAGATAATCCCAAATTCGTGAACATAGGAGACTACTGGAATGACGAAATTGTTGAAAAGATAACTTATTTACTGCGTGAATATGAATATATGTTTCCGAGTACTTTTTTCAGAGATGAAAGGGATGATTGGGGAGTTAGGAGAGATGAAGATTCCCTTGAAGATAAATTCTAATCCAGTAAATCATAGGCCATACATATTGAATTCGATGTATAAGAAGAAGTTGAAAGTGAAGATAGACAGGATGTTTGAAGTTTGATTTACTGAACCTGTCATAAAATCAGAGTGGATTAGTCCAATGGTAGTTCAAGATAAAAATATAGGAGGATACATAATTTTTGTAGAACTCAGGAAGTTAAATGATTCCTTATTACATGATCCATTCCCTACACCATTTACATATGACGTATTGGAGAATCTAGGAGGTTTGGAAGAGTATTCATTCATTGATGAATTTTTAGGGTATCATCAGATCAAGATTGCACAAGAAGATAGATATAAGACTACATTTGCAATAGAATCGGGGTGTTATGACTACACAATAATTCCTTTTGGATTGAAGAATGCACCAAAAATATTATCTAGAGTGGTTGTAACATCATTCAAAGAATTCATCGATAAGTTCTTAGAAGTATACTTAGATGACTGGACAATGTTTAGCTTGTTGAAAGATGATATTGAGATTTTTCAATTGATGTTGGATATGTTTAGGAAGTATCATATATATTTGAATCTGAAGAAGTGCATCTTCTGTGCATCATTTGGTATATTAATGGGCCATGTAGTGTGTAAGCAAGGATTGTTGGTAGATCCCACAAATATTATTGTGATTGTTGATTTACCACAACTGATTTCAGTGAGATGGTTATGAGAAACATTGGGACATACAAAGTACTACATGAAGTTAATTAAAGGATATGCACATATTATAACCCCGATGGAAAAAATGCTAAATAAGGAGAACAAGTTCCAATGGAGTGAAAAATGTTAGGAAGGTTTAGATACTTTGAAACATAAATTTCTTATTGCGCCGATATTAATATTTCCATATTGGAAGGAGTTTCATGTTCATGGAGATGCGTCATTTGTAGCTTTCAGCAATGTTATCACAACCTCGAGAAGGATACATAGATCGTCCCATTGCATTTGCAAGAAGGAATTTTTCAACTATAGAACAAAACTATACTACGACAAAATGTGAATAATTAGAAATGGTGTATGCATTGCATAAGTTAAAACATTACTTATTGGGTTCACACTTTAAGATGTATACAAACCATTTTGTACTAAGATATTTGGTCAATAAGAAAGTGTTTGGGGAGAGAATATGTAGATGGTTATTACTATTTCATGAATATGACTTTGAGTTAATTGTGAAACCATAGAAATTTAATTGAGGACCCGATCACTTATCACACATAATATTAGGAGAAGACACATGAAACGTGGATGAAAACTTACCAAACATGCACTTATTAACAATACAAATGGTTGATGACTATTTTGCAGACATAGTTCAATTATTGAGTATAGGAGTAACACCATTTGAGTTTATAGTGGCACATAAGAAAAAATTAGTAGTAAAGGTCGTAGACTATCAACTTATCATAGGAAACTTGTACAAGTTAGGCACAGATGGCATTGCAAAGAAAGACATATGATATTTTTAAAGGTACGTGAATGGGTTGTAGGAGGACTCTACCGAGGAAAAGAAAGAGCTCAAAATATTTTGTGTGCAGGATTGTGGTGGCCTACCCTTTATAAGGATGCCAAGGAATTGTGTAAGACTTGCGATGTTTTCCAAAGAATTGGGAAACCTTCTAAGAGATATGAGATGCCCTTAGTACCACAAGTGACATTACAAGATTTTGATAAATGGTTAGTGGACTTTGTTGGGATAATCAATACACCAGTGAGGAGATTAGGAGACACATACATCCTTACTATGACAAATTAATTGACCAAACAGACTGAAGTAGAGCCAGTCAGAGATTGCAGCATAGAGACAACTACAATATTTTTGGTTGAAAACATGGTGATAAGGTTAGGATTCCCCAAAACACTTATGAGTGATCAAGAAACTCATTTTATGAATAGGATGATTATAGTGTTGAAAGAGGAGTTTTAGATGTATCATCATAAGAGCACACCATATCATCCTTAGGAAAATGGAACAGTGGAAGTATTCAATAAGATACTTGAACATGCACTGACAAAGGTGTGTAATATAATTCGAGACGATTAGGACTTAAGGATTCCAGTAGTATTGTGGGCGTATAGCACTACATGTAAGAAATTGACAAAATAGACCCCATTTAGACTAGTGTATGGATAAAAAGTTGTTGTGCCTATGGAATTCATAGTACCAATTCTGCACATTGTTGCGTTGAAAGAACTTACAAATTCTAGTGCAGTGGAGAAGAGATTGCCAAAGCTAGTAGAGATGGAAGAGGACTAGTTTGTCACAGGTTTCCATTAGAAAGTTTAGAAAGAATTTGAGAAAACATGGCATGACATGCACATCAAATAGAAGAAGTTCCAAATAGGAGACTTGGGTTTTCTTTACGACAACAAAAAAAATTAGCAGACGAAAAAGTTATAGATGCATTGGTTAGGTCCATATGTGATCAGGTTTATGATAGATGCAGGTGTTGTTTAATTGGAGAAATTGAATGTTGAAATTTTGGAAGGATTGGGTAACAATAGTCAACTGAAACTGTATAGGGATAGACAAACTTCCATGCACTAGTCTAAGTGCACAGTATGTGTACCAAAATACTTGTATTATAGCATACTATAGAAAGAAAAAGAAAAGAAGAAAAGTAATAAAATAATTTGAAGGTTGAAGTGATGCATAAGGTTAAACAAGTAAACAGATAAAGCTAGAAAATGTTGTTGAGATGTAGAAAGAGGAGGGAATTGTGGCTAGGAAGGAATATTGAGGTGCAAGAAAGATTTGCATAGAGGGTGGGAAACACATTAAAGAGCATACATGATGGGACAAGCATTAAAGAATGATTATAACGGTGAAGTAGTGAAGACACATATCCATAAATGAAGGGAGGAGAGAAATATGTGGAAAAAATAGCAAATCAAATGTATGATCTCCTAGGTGATACAAAATGATTGTAGAATATGGAAAGCATTGTGTGAGAGTACAATCAGATAGGACTGGAAATGATGGACATGAAGAAGAAGAAGATAATACCATGGAAAGATATAATAGAATATAAAAGGGTGATAAGAAAAACATGTTCAAGAGAACAAAGAGCTAGAGAGAGCCAATGTTGCAGAGAAAGTCGAATGTGTTGTAGAGAAAGCCAAGTGTGTTGTAGAGAAAGTTGGGTGTGGTTCAAAGGGTTATGAAATCAATGAAAGTAGGATCTTTCACAAGATCCACAAAGAAGCAGTGTGCTAAGCAAGCAAACACACATGAAAAAGTCCTAAGTGAGGAAGAAGTAGATCCAAGGTTGGAAAACTTCCCAAGAACAGGACGGAAGCGAGGTTGTAAATGACATAAAAAGAGACACAAGAAACAAAAAATGATAAAAAAGAAGAAAAGGAACATGAAGAAAAAAGGAAGATAGCTTGTTATGTAGTAAGAACTTGGGTATTGAAAAATTCATGATACTTGAGAAACAAGAAAACCATATACCTAGATTGAAGGAGAAAGTTAAGAATAATTTACATGCTTATTCGACTCAGTTACTACCCATGAAGAATGTGTTAAGTTAGCATTACTATAGAAGAGATATTAGTACAAGCAAGAGAAATTATCACAACTGCAAGGGAGACATTAAATGAGTTCATGGACACATGGAAGAAATTCTGAAGTGGATCGGGACAAGCCACGGGTGAGTGTTGGGAGCCTGTTGGAGCAAGACATTTTGGGTAAGTTTTGGGAATCGCATAGCAGAAAATCACACAACAAGTCAACAAAGGAGAAATGTGCATGGAATATAGTTAGCACATATTCAGGAGCTATCATGCGGAAGGAAGAAGTTAGTTACAAGTAGTTAGAACATTTGGTCCATTTTGTAATGGGATAAGCCCTAATATTTGTGTATAAATATGTATGGATTTTTGGTAGAAGGTAGCTATTGTTATCAAGAAAATCATTGAAAGATACATTCATAGTAGCGAGTGGTTGAGTTGTTGAGAATTTGACAGTAGTGAAGAAGGAATGAATATACATGAATAATATAAGAAGCCATTCATTGTGGACATAGCCTAGTTTCGGGTGAACCATGTTAAATATCCGTGTCATGATGTGTGATGCTATGATGTGTTTCTTTATTCTATTTGTTGCATACATGTAATAGATGCTTAATGGTTAATATGAATATATATTTGAAGGTTTCACACATATGTTGAATGGTTAAGTAAGATGATTTTTTCATATGGTATTATGTTGTTATGATTTCTCACATAGGGTATATTTCATTTTGAATGATTGTTAAGTAAGAATGAATGTTAGAGATGTCTTCATTCCCTTCATGACTGTGAAAGACTAGTCCTTGATGTCCCCATAATTACCTCGAGTGAGACTTCACCTACTTCTAGGTGATGTTGAAATGGATGGTATATTTAGGGTTTTGTTGGTGATTTAATGTTGAACCCCGGGTCTTCCCACTGTGAACCAACAACATCAATGAAAATAAGATCACTTGGAAGAAGTTCAAGAAATATTCCTAGCAACATTATCTATCAAAGAATTACTATGATAAAAATACACAAAGTTTATTTGAACTCGAGATGGGAAATATGTCCATGGAAGAATATGAGAAAATAAATATTCATAGGTTTCTGAGTGGCCTACCTGTAACACCCTAAGGTCGAGCCCCTGCTGAATTGTAATTATGTTTATAGGCTGGTGAGCCAAGTGTTTATAAGATAAAGAGTTATATGTTTATTAGGACGGAGATCCTAGATTCTTAAGGCCACGAGCTTGATTTTTGTATATGTAAATGCACATATCTTTAATAAAATTACACTATTGCATGTAGACCGACCATGAAGAAAGAGTTATTGGGGACTAAGATCCACTAGTTAGGGTAAGGGAGGGAGATAAGTGTCTAGGCATAGAGGCTAAGCTATAGGGCTTATCTCTAAAGGAATAATATTTTTTTATTATTTCAAAAAGGCTATGGTTGACATAAGACGTGTTGTCCTAAGTTCCTGGAAAGGGAACAAGTGCTAAGTGGAACTCATGCAGTTGCAGGATGATAGGCGTCGACCTGGGTGCATGTAGTTATAGATGGGAAAGTTAGCTCATTGGGGGTTCTCTTCCCATTCTAGCATTTCTCCCCATCCTTGTGTTGGGATGAGTCTCAAGTTTCCTCATGACCCTTACGATTATATGGAAGTTAGTTACCCTTCTTGATTCATCCATGGATTCATGCTGACACCTGTACCTTTGTTGAGTTGTGTTATGCCTTAACGATTGTTGTTGCTTCCATCACCTAAGATATACTGAGCCTTGTTGTTTCCATCACCCTTACAGGAGTTGACTTAGAAGCTAGATTGAAGAAGCGGGTTTTTAGGTCTGGAATCAAATCTCTCTAGGTGAGAGAGGTTGTTGGGGAAGTGATTTTTCAGAGAGACCCCAACTATAGATATAGTGCTCAGATCATTCTTGTCTTTTCTATTGATAAATCCCTGGAAAGGAAGTGGGGTAGCTGAAGGACTTTTGAGTAGAAAAGGGGCACATTTCTTTTGGTGGGACAGACATGTGGGGAATGAGAGGTTGTAGGTTGTTAGTGTGAGTTGGCCCTGGCAGATAATCCTTCTTGTTGCCCTGTGTGACTTTCCTATTTCCTTGCCAAGCCTAGGAATCCCTTTCCTGGTGTATTTTAGTCCCATATCGGGAGTGAACCACCAGTGAGGGTGATAAGAAGCATGGTCTAAGGCTGGGAGGTTCTTGGAAGGTCTGCAAAAAGTTGGCGGTCATCTATTGAAAGATAAGTACCAAATCTATGTTAATTGTATGTTGTGTAATTGTACATGTGTTATAACTTGATGAGTAATGTCTGAATATATCAGCTATGTTGTGTGTGTAGGTTTACTGTTATTTTCGCATTAATATGTGTATGGTTAGAATATGTCGTTTGTATGCATATATTGTCACATGTTTTTAATTATTATTTCTACATGAATAAGTGGTATGAACAGAATGTTGTAACTATTAATCATGTTATTTATGCATGCATATAACATTACAAAATGGTATCAGAGCTAAGTGAAACATCCAAGAAGTGGCATTGCCCGACCTATTGGTGGCTGGGGACATTACATAATAGTATCAGAGCTATGGTTTCAACACTGAGCCTGGATGGGCCATGTTAGTGGAAGATGAAGAAAAAGTTTTTGAAAAGAATTGTTGTTGAAATGGAAAAAACTTAGGTTCAGAGCCCATGGTTTCTACCCGGAACCTGGATGGGCCACGAAAAAGAAATTCAGCAAAGAATGTCTAGAGAAGTTTGAGGTACAGAGTGCAAGAAGGGAATTGAAAGAATACTTGGACTGTGTTCAGAAACACAGGAGGTGTAACAAGTTTAAGAAATGGACACAAAGCAATAAATCACAACATTCATGGTCTTGGGCTGTTAGATCTGGGTGATATCAATATAAGCCATTAGAACAAGCGAACATTAGGTCATGACCGTCAGATCTCATTGAAGGGAGATCGACGGTGGGGAGAAATTGCAGAGAACGAAAAGGAAATTAAAGAGAGAGTAAGTTGAGACCTTGCAATCCCTCAGGATCGTTGATCTTTCTCGATAAATAGATCAACGGTGGATATTGATTCCACCATGGATGAGCATCTTCGCATTGCAGAGATCGGGAAGGAAATTAAAGCATGAGAAAGTTGAGTTTTCACAATCACTCCCGGTCGTTGATCTTCATGGATCTTTAAAACATGACTCTCGATCTTGAAAAGTGAGATAAGCACCCAATTGTTAAGCTGAGGTCATAGCTCTTGGTCACATGTATAGAAGATAGAGTGAACTTTGTGTATTTCCTATCCATCGATCCAAGAAAGGAACACGTGTGAGCAAGTTAGATTGTTCAAGAATATGACATTCAGGAGTAATGAAGTGTGTTGATGTGCAAACTCCCGAATTATCTAAGTCCGGATTTAATCTATACCGTTCGTCATAAGAGACGCATGTCAATATATCATCTTGTTCGGGAATTCAACGTTCCAGAGAAATGGGGTATGCTAAGGTGAAATCTTCTGAAGCCTGAAATCATGAAGTGACGTGGCTTGATGACTTCACTAGGGATGAAATGGACACATGGGATGTGTGCCATGTGTCAGTGAGTTAAGAACCTTGTTAATATGGAAATGCAGTTAGAATGTGACATATATCACCCGCCTGATTGGACCACGTGTCAACTTTGTGTGTCCTTCCATGTGGCGCTCCTGGTGGTGGCACAAGGTAGTTAAGCATGACAAAGAACTTAGCTAGATCATGCGTGCATTAAATCTGGTCATGATATATGAATATCTAGGCTGAAGAGGCAATGCAGAGCTCGAAGTTGCACGATAAATAATTCTGCAAGGCAGTCCCACAATCCAAACCACGGTTTCCTAGAAAGGGTATGTGTTAGTGTGGGGACAATTGCATAACGATTGGTGGGTTAATCCAAAACCGCCAAATCATGTCCCCACAACTTAAAAAGTACTAAATTTGATGTGACGTTTTCAGCATTTATTATTTCAAGCACGGTAACCATGGGCCCAAGTGGACGCGTGGCGCCAGATCATGTGTTGTAGAAAAATCTCCCTGTGGAAAGGTAGATTTCCTCAAAGAGCTTGACCCTAACTCTAAGACAGAAAATGCTTAATGTGGACACTGACTTCATTTCAAATCTATACAAACTAATACATGAGAATGAAGTAGAATAGAAGTACATCTTTATCGATGTTTGTCCCTACATGCTCCTAGTTGAGCTCTAATCCTTTGCTCCTCGACGAGTCCTGTAGACAAAAAAGATACAACCACTTCCTACTCTATTGATGTTATCTTGAAAATGGATCTATCTATCAATGATAAGTTCATGTAAGATCAGACACAAACTAGAAAGAAATAGGCCAAGCGTGTCATATTAATGAGAATAATGACAAAAGTACTTACAATCATAGATGCGAATGTGACAACTTCGTCAAGTCCCCTTCATCTAACCCTTGCTCGAAAGATCCACAACCTGGATGACAGCAGCTTCACTGATCACTCTCCTTTGCCTGACTGTGTGTTTCCTATGAGATCATAGGTTTCATGCTAGAAATTCTTCCCCCTTCTCACCATCATAGAGCTTGCTTGTATAGGTTAAGAGGAGATTAACCTTTTGAGTTATCTTTAGAACAAGTTGAGGAACTCCCTCCTTGGATCAGGGATCTCCTAATGGAACCAAGAATTCAAATGAAACTGCCTTCTAAACTTGAGATATCCTCCCCTTATTCTCCTCAACGGGCCAACTACTGCCTTAGATTAGACAACGCTCCCTCAAAAGGGGCATTAGAGCATTGTAGCGCCCCGTAGGAAGCTTGAGGGAAGCGCCAACACTCCAAGGGTAGATAACGCTCCTTCAAAGGGGAAGATGAGCGTTATAGCACTTCCTGAGACCTTATAGGGGAGCACCAACACTCCTAAGGCTGATGTAGGGGAGCGCTCACCCTCAAAACCTTTGTTTAAGAGCTCCTTTCAAGTGATAAGAGTTCCTTTTCAGCTAATCAATTTTCCTTCTCCAGATCAAGTGTATGAGATGTCTTAAGTGCCTCCTTAGTGTCATTATCATGGTAGTATGATTGAACAATGCTTACAACACTTGTGACCAACTTGCGACACTTGCGAAAGTTGTAAGGAAGATGTGACACTTATGACATTTGAGAGGAACATGCGACACTTATCCAGTTGAGTAATTTTGACGTGTAACAGATTGCCCCCCAAAGTATGAAGTTAGATGATGTGAACTAATAACTGAAATTATTTGTAGACGTCCAAGAAAGGGTATAGACTCAGAGAACCTGACGGAAGCTGCACACAAACATCCAACAAATATCATGACATATTTCAAAACCCAAGGCAGGCATACCTATGCTTGGGTGATCAAGACTTGCAAGATATGGCCACCATAAAATACACTGCAGATCCATAATTGTATTGATAAGAAGGTATATCCACTGAAGATACAATGTGGATCTATACTCTGATGACTTGGGTTGATCGTAGCCACGAAGAATACACAGTGGATCTATGAGATGACAAGACATAGCCATGACCAATACAAAGTGGATCTATGTAACAATGTATGTGTTATTTGTCCAATAGAAACTCCTTCGCAACCTATGCAAAGCATATATCAAAGTGGTTACTCGACCCAGGGTCTTCTTATCGGTTCCAATGTGGTACAATTCTAACCATGTGAATAGATGTCCTGACGTC
>JZKD02S1213695.1:0-12485 GCA_000966675.3 Picea glauca | reverse complement strand
AAAGAGTTAGATAGGCTTGTGGGTTACAATGATGGTTGGAGGGGAAATATTATTGAAGATTGTCTCCAAAGATGGTGTGGAATCTAAATAGTAATGGTGTGGAATCTAAACAATAACAAAGTATAAAACTCTCTGTGTTGTTGTTGCTGCTTGGGGATATGGATTTCAAGAAATTTTCTAGTCTTTTTTAGGATAGGTACATTATCCCTTTACAATGTGCCTTGCAGAGTTGGAATATACTCAATTGCTTCCCACGGATCAAGGCCATAAAAACTCCAAGAGTCATTGAAGAAGGAAGTCATTGATAGGTCTGTCTTATGGATTTATTTCAATGATGCAGCTCAAGGTGATCCTCCCATTAGTGGAACAAGAGGTTTTATATACTTATCATAGAAACATTTTCTAAAGTTCAAAGTAGGATTAAGGAAGGGGACCAACAACTTCGTTGACTTAATTGCTTTAAAACTTGCTCTACTTTTGGTCGCTAAAAATGGTGCTTAGAAATTTCAAGTTTTGGGGGACTCTCTAGTGGTCATTAAATGGATGGAAGGTTCCTACACTCGTGAGAATTTTGTTTTTCACCCTATCCATGAGTGGCGCAGCCGCACTCCTTGGAGCACGTCCGCTCTCACAGGATCTTCTTCTTCTCGGCCTGAAGAACTCTTAAATAGCTCTTTTATTTTCCCTGTCGGGAAAATCTGCACCCACAGTTCTCTTCTTAATGATCCCCCTTCTCAACTCAGGGAATCGGACTTCGCAGTTTCGTGAGTCCCGTGGTCGTGCACCCTGTGCTTCACAAAACCCCGAAACCCGATGGGTAAACGTCAATGCCTCCTATACCTATCGGGAATCCTTCCATCGGGATTTTGACACTTATGATGTCGAAAACAACTTGCCTCTCTGATCCCCGACTCCCGATATGCCAATACACCGATGCACATGTGCGGGTTGAACTTTCCACCTCCTGTCACTTCTATCGGGATTTTAGAATTTGCAGGATCGCGATTCCTGATGTCGATGGATTCAGGACTTTCCTTTTCCCGATCCTCGATATGATATGACACCTGTTCTCCACTAACTCCTGTCGTGGCCCACACAATTCTCCCGTCGGGATTTCACGGATCGCGATTCCAAAATGCAAGACTCCTCTGTCTTCGAAAACCCCGATACTCCGAACCCCGACTGCTTTAGATCTTTTGACATGCGTCCCCACACAATGGACGGTTCAGGACTCGTCGGGATATCGCGAATCACGATTCATGATGCTGTGATTTCTTCACTCCTGGAATTCCTGATGACTTCAATATCCCGATGATTCATTCGGGACTTCTCCTCTATTCGCTAGAGCTTAACCCCGTTGCAACTCCTGCTAAATATGACGGTTGACGGGATTTCAACTGTCGATCCAACGGCTCGCCAGCCTTTCGAGCTCGGACTCTGATATGGCCGTAACCTCCTTCTGATCGGTCGGATCTGACGGCTAGCGGGATTTCCACGAGTTCCTCCACAAGATCTTGATCGTCGCTTCTTCCTCCTTGAGGATTTCCTGGTGTGAAACTTCCTATGCGGTCCTTCAACAAATTTTGAAGACTTTACTCCTCCCGAGCTTGTTCCATCTTCTCATCCTCTTCGAATGAGAAACCCTTTGCTCGCACTCCTTGCGGAAACTCTATGAACACTTCAAGTGCTCAACCTCCCCTGACTCTGCACACACCTGCAATAACAGTCTTTGGGTGCTTCACTCAGAATCGCAACTCTGAGACTTCTCCCTGGCTTGCGCACTCCTTCCAAGGCACTGTGCCCCTGCACTTCTGAGATGAGAACAAAAGATAACTCTAATTGAACCATTCTGTCAACGCACTCCTTGTGGAAAATTCGACTGCACTCCTTGCAGGAATCTTCTAGCTCAATTAGAGAAACAATTGAAACTCATCCTTTCACCCTCTCAGACTTCAATTCACACATGAAATCACATACAAAGAATATAAAAGCAAATGTATGACAGGAAGCAAGCATTCATGAGCATAACATCAATACACAGAGAAACAACACAAACCATGAATTTGAATCAAAGATTTCTTCTATTAATTAAAATGCCTGTACATGGGTGTTCTTCATACAATTCTCTACATGCTCTTCTCTTCCCTGCCTCTGAATTGATAATAATACAATGATGCAATGAGGGTGTCTATATCCATTTTCCCTCTTGGACTCTAAGCTATCAAATCTAGAATTAAATTCCTATCTAACAACATTAAATCTATTAAATGTCGACTATCTACTAAGGACGAGAGATATCCGCTCAAGGTCCATTACAATATACAAAGGTGCCTCCTCTTAAATGACCCATTTAAGATTTGCGCAACAATCCCAAAGCATTTTCAAAATTTGTGCTGGCTTATCCAGCTGTCTTTCCGCTTCCGCGTTGGCTCATTTGATGTGCTGGCGATGCTCCTGCATCATACTCCCTCGCTTGAAAATTTTCATGGGCTCCTGTCCATGAGCTCCTGCACGGTCTGTCCATGCTTCTAAATCACTACTTCGCTCTCCCAGCTGGCATCTTCTACTGGATGGTTCTTCCATTTGATCAAATAATCAAAATACTGCTTTCGCTTGGTCTTCTTACCCACTCTCTTATCCAGTATGCACTCCATCTGTGGCTGCTCTGCAACTGGAAATTGTTTCATCCACTGGATTACTGGCTGCTCAGCTCCAGTCTCTGCTTCTCCAGCCCTGTATGGGTATAAATCTACAATATTGAATATCGAAGATATTCCGATGCCATCCGACAACTCAATCTCATAAGCATTTTCTCTGAATTTTCTCAAGACCTTGCATGGTCCGATTTTCTTCATCTTCAGTTTATTGTATGTTCCTCTCAGGAACCTTTCCTTCCTCAGATGTGCAAGAACCATATCACCAACCTCAAATTGAAGTTGTCTCCGATGCTGATCTACTCTGGGCTTGTATTCTTGGCTCGATTTCAGCAGTTGTTCTTTCACCCTGCTGTGAAGTTCTTTCATCGCCTCAGCGAATTCTTCTGCACTAGCGCTGCTAGTCGCAGTTTGTTCTGAATCCCTCAGTTCAGAAACTCCTCTTGGTTGTATCCCATATACAATCTGAAATGGGCTTCGGCCTGTGCTCCAATTCACAGAGTCATTGTATGAAAACTCTGCCTGTGGCAATATGTGGTCCCAACTGTTGTGGTGCTCTGTCACCAAGCTTCTCAGTAGGTATCCCAAACTTCTATTGACCACTTCTATTTGTCCATCTGTCTGAGGATGATAAACTGAACTAAACATCAAATTAGTCCCTAGCTTCGTCCACAAGGTCCTCCAAAAATGCCCTACGAATTTCGTGTCTCTGTCCGAAACTATACTTTTCGGCAATCCATGAAGTCAAATGACATCCTTAAAAAACAAATTTGCGATGTGCGTCGCATCGCTGGTCTTCTGGCATGGAATGAAGTGTGCCATTTTAGAAAACCTATCCACTACCACAAAAATTGAATCAACACCTCTTTGTGTCCTCGGCAACCCCAATACAAAATCCATGCTTATCACCTCCCATGGCCTCTCTGGTATGGGCAATGGATGATAAAAACCTGCATTCTGCTTTCTCCCCTTTGAATGCTGGCAAACTCTACATCTGTCGACGAACCTCTTGACATCTGCTCACACCCCCAGCCAAAAATATGATTCGCTCAGCTTCGCGAATGTTTTGTCATGGCCAAAATGTCCTGCTAATCCACCACTGTGTTTCTCCTTTAACAGATTCTCCCTCATAGAGCATTTCGGAATACACAGTTGATTGCCTCTGAACAGAAATCCTTCCTGGATCATATAATCTATCCAAGGGATTCTGTCTCTGAGAAATGGATTCTCAGTTGCTTCATACGCCTCTGTAAAATCTGCATCACCTGTGTACATGTCCCTGAGATTTTCAAAACCCATTGTTTTGACTCAGAATTCCTGCAGCAACAAACACTTCCTGCTCAAAGCATCAACCACTTTGTTAGTAGTACCCGAAATATGCTTAATCACAAACGTGGAATTCTGCATATACTCTACCCATTTTGCATGTTTCTGATTCAACTTCTCTTGTTGAGTCACAAACTGTAATGTGTGATTATCACTATATAAAACAAATTCTTTTGGGATCAAGTAATGCCTCCACTTCTTCAATGCCTGTATGATAGCATAAAATTCGTTATCATACGTGGAGTATTTCAGTTTTGCCTCATCCATCTTCTCACTGAAATATGCAATCGGTCTGTCCTCCTGACTCAAGACCGCTCCTATGGCAAACCCATTGGCATCACATTTCACCTGAAATGTCTTCAGGAAATCCGGCAACACCAACACTGGTTGTTCCGTGATCTTCCGCTTCAACAGATCGAAGCTATTCTCAGCCTCTGTTGTCCAATGAAAATATTTATGCCGCTTCTTCACTGTATCCATCATCGCTGCGCTAATTCCACTGAAATTTCTGATGAACTTCTGGTAGAAACTAGCTAAACCATGAAAACTCCTCACCTCGAAAATATTTCTCTGTGATGGCCAATTCTTGATCGCTACCACCTTATCCGAATCCATCCTTAACACATTCGTTGAAATAACAAAAACCAGGTAAATGAGTTTCGTCTTCATAAATGAGGACTTCTTTACGTTTACCAACAACTTCTCCTACTGTAGCTTCTTCAACATAATGGCCAAATGCTTCAAGTGTTCAGCCACGGATTTGCTGTAAATCAATACGTCATCCAAATAAACAATGACAAATTTCCCGATGAATTCCCTTAGGACTTCATTCATCAACCTCATAAAGGTACTCAGTGCATTTGTTAAGCCAAATGGCATAACAAGCCATTCATACAGTCCTTCGTTTGTCTTGAAGGTTGTCTTCCACTCATCATCTTCTCTCATGTGAATCTGGTGATATCCTCTTTTCAAATCTATCTTTGAAAAATACCTTGCCCCACTCAGGGAATCCATCAGATCGTCCATTCTTGGTAATGGAAATCTGTACCTGATGGTTATCTTGTTGATCGCCCTTGAGTTGGTACACATTCTCCATCCTCCATCCTTCTTCGAACTGAGTACTGTCGAAACAACACATGGACTTAAGCTCTCCCTGACCAACCCTTTGTCCAATAACTCCTGGACCTATCTTTTAACCTCCTTATTTTCCTGCGGCGTCAACCTGTACGCGGCTTTATTCGGCAAACTAGCTCATGGTATGAGGTCTATATGATGACTCACACTCCTCATCGATGGGAACGAACGAGGTAATTCATCCACTATGATGTCAGCGAACTCTTCCAGCAGTTCCTGAACCTCATCTGGCAAATCATCCACTCTTGTGCTAGTCAGAACAATTCTTGGTTTTCTGACCACAAAGAATTGTGGATCTTCTTTCTTCTTCACCTCTGTAAAAAGTTCCTTCCCACTCATGAGAAGTACTGTGTTGCTTACTTCCAGCTTCACCTCCTTATCCTTTATCAAAAGCAACATATGGGTTCTCCCATTCTTCTCCAGTGTATATGTGTTCATTCTCCCATCATGAATCACATTTCTGTCATATTGCCATGGTCTACCCAGCAATAAATGACAAACATCCATGGGAATAACATCACATAAAATATTATCAGTATACCCTCCTATCTTGAATTCAACCAAGCATTGTTTAGTAACAGTTACCGGGTGTCCCTTCTGTAGCCATGAAACTCTGTACGGGTTAGGATGATCATTCGTCTCCAGCTCCAGCTTCTCTACCATCTCTATGGATACGAGATTATCCGTGCTACCACTGTCAACAATGACCTTGCATACCCTATCCTTGGTCTTGCAAGCTGTTCTGAACAGTCTGGTCCTTTGAACTGAACTCTCCACCTCTTTCTCGGGTGTCAAAAGGACTTTTCGCATCATAAGCGATCTTCCGCCTTCAACGTCTTCAGCCTCAACATCCCGCCTCTGTGCTTTGGTGATGTGAGCTTCTCCAATGTCCTTCTTTTTCTCTGGACACTCGTAAGACTTGTGCCCATTCTTTCTACACGTGAAGCATGTGATTACTCCACCTCTTCCTCTTCCTCTACCTCTGGTACGAGGAAAAGTAATGCCATCAACATATCCTCCATTCTGCTCAGTATGCTGTCCTCTCTGTTCAACATATGGCCCCCTCTGTGAGGTCCCACCTCTCTCAGCTTTACCTTGAGGTTTCTTCCATTCCTCCCTCGGTTTCTGGTATTTGTCCTGGGAAACTGCCTTACCTCTGGGCTGACTTCTGCCTCGACCTCACTGACCTTGCTTACGGCTCAGCTTCTCTTAAGCTTTCAGATCCATCTGATAAGCATCCTCCACAGTTCAAATGGTCGCCATACTCAATTCATCCTGAATTTCGTATCTCAGACCATTCAGATATCTGGCAACTTTCTCATCATCGCTCTTTCGATGACCTGCTCTGATGTTCAATCGATAGAAATCCTCAGTGTATTCTTTCACTGTCATTAGTTTCTGTCTCAGGTTCTGCATTCTCCTGAACAGAGAAATTCGGTAATCTCGTGGAATGAACTTTGCCTTCATTTTTGCAATCATTCGATCCCAACTCTTGATCTTCTGCTTGCCTTAGCAGCGTCTGTCAGCTTGTAGCTCGTCCCACCACAATGTTGCATGTCCTTTCAAGCGTGTGATAGCATGCTTGACTTTCTTATCCTCTTCGACATCTTCATAGTCGAAATAAGTATCCAGAGCTCTAATCCAATCTAGTAGCTCCTTTGCATCCAGATTTCCCTCATAGACTGGAATGTCCATCTTTGCCTTCGCACCCATCCTGGCAATGGCTTTGATCAAACGCTCGGTTGATGCCTCTTCAGCTGCAACTTCTTCCTCTCGTTCAGCCTCAATTTCACTGTCAGAATCACTCAGATCCCCTGCACTAGCTGTGCGTCTTTGCGCTGTCTCCATGTCCTCAAGTCTTGCTCGGAGATCACGCATCTGTCTCTCCATTTCTGGATTGACTACCTGCATGCCCCTTCTTCGCACCTCCCTATCTTCTGATTCAGGTGACTATCTTTCTCTCCTCGGCGGCATGGCGAATTTTCTTCTTTACTATAGAAAGCAAAGAAATATTCTGGCTCTGATACCAAACCTGGCGTAGCCGCACTCCTCGAAGCACATCCGCTCTCACAGGATCTTCTTCTTCTCGGCCCGAAGAACTCTTAAATAGCTCTTCTATTTTTCCTGTCGGGAAAATCTGCACCCACAGTTTTCTTCTTAATGATCCCCCTTCTCAACTCGGGGAATCAGACTTCGCAGTTTCGTGAGTCCCGTGGTTGTGCACCCTGTGCTTCACAAAACCCCGAAACCTGATGGGTAAACGTCAATGCCTCCTATTCCTATCGGGAATCCTTCCATCGGGATTTCGACACTTATGATGTCGAAAACAACTTGCCTCTCTAATCCCCGACTCCCGATATGCCAATACACTGATGCACACATGGGGTTGACCTTTCCACCTCTTGTCACTTCTATCAGGATTTCAGAATTCGCGGGATCGCGATTCCTGATGTCGATGGATTCAGGACTTTCCTTTTCCCGATCCTCGATATGATATGCCACCTGTTCTCCACTAACTCCTGCCGTAGCCCACACAAATCTCTCGTCGGGATTTCGCGGATCGCGATTCCAAAATGCAAGACTCCTCCGTCTTCGAAAACCCCGATACTCCGAACCCCGACTGCTTTAGATCTTCTGACACGCGTCCCCACACAATGGACGGTTCAGGACTCGTCGGGATATCGCAAATCGCTATTCCTGATGCTGTGATTTCTTCACTCCTGGAATTCCCGATGACTTCAATATCCCAATGATTCCTCCGGGACTTCTCCTCTACTCGCTAGGGCTTAACCTCGTTGCAACTCCTGCTAAATCTGACGGTTGACGGGATTTCAACTGCCAATCCAATGGCTCGCCAGCCTTTCGAGCTCGGACTCTGATATGGTCATAACCTCCTTCTGATCGGTCGGATCTGACGGCTAGCGGGACTTCCATGAGTTCCTCCACAAGATCTTGACCGTCGCTTCTTCCTCCTTGAGGATTTCCTGGTGTGAAACTTCCTATGCGGTCCTTCAACATATTTTGAAGACTTTACTCCTCCCGAGCTTGTTCCAGCTTCTCAGCCTCTTCGAATGAGAAACCCTTTGCTCGCACTCCTTGCGGAAACTCTATGAACACTTCAAGTGCTCAACCTCCCCTGACTCTACACACACCTGCAACAGCAGTCTTTGGGTGCTTCACTCAGAATCGCAACTCTGAGACTTCTCCCTGGCCTACGCACTCCTTGCACGGCACTGTGCCCCTGCACTTCTGAGATGAGAACAAAAGCTAACTCTAATTGAACCCTTCTGTCAATGCACTCCTTGCGGACAATTCGACTGTACTCCTTGCAGGAATCTTCTGGCTCAATTAGAGAAACAATTGAAACTCATCCTTTCACCCTCTCAGACTTCAATTCACACATGAAATCACATACACAGCATATAAAAGAAAATGTATGACAAGAAGCAAGCATTCATGAGCATAACATCAATACACAGAGAAACAACACAGACCATGAATTTGAATCAAAGCTTTCTTCTATTAATTCAAATCCCTGTACATGGGTGTTCTTCATACAATTCTCTGCATGCTCTTCTCTTCCCTGCCTCTGAATTGATAATAATACAATGATACAATGAGGGTGTCTATATCCGTTTTCCCTCTTGGACTCTAAGCTATCAAATCTAGAATTAAATTCCTATCTAACAACATTAAATCTATTAAATGCCGACTATCTACTAAGGACGAGAGTTATCTGCTCAAGGTCCATTACAATATACAAAGGCGCCTCCTCTTAAATGACTCATTTAAGATTTGCGCAATAGTCCCAAAGCATTTTCAAAATTTGTGCTCGCTTATCCAACTGTCTTTCCACTTCCGCGCTGGCTCGCTTGATATGCTGGCGATGCTCCTGCATCAATGAGGAGATTTTAGCTTGCAATTTGCACTTTGCATGTATCTCTTTTCACCACATTTACAAAGAGAGAAATGTTCGGGTTGATTCACTATCTAAAGAAGTCCTTCATTTGGATCTTGGAGTTTGGAAAATTGAAGAAGAGTAGGATGGGCTTGCTTCCATCTACACGCATGCTCCTTTCTTTGAATTCCCTTGGGTTGAGGTCTTTTTGACATTATACAATTATCAATTTTTATGTGTTGAAGCCTTTGTGGGCCTAATGGTTAAGAACATGTGTTTCCTCTTAAGAGGTCACAGGTTCAAATCCAGAGGGGGGTAAGGTATGTATACCTTCGTAGACTTTACCAGTCAAATCGCTGGGCGGAAGGGGGTCCCTTGTCTCACAAACAAGGGGGCTTTAAGGGGATCAAGAGAGTCGAACTCTTGACCTCTCCAACTAATATATGGATAAGCATCTATGAATTGTTATTTATATATGTAATGAAATTACAATTTTTTTTTGAGGAAAAAAAAAAGATTTTGTGTATTTCTAAATTATTTGAAGCTATATTCTAAATGTATGTTTTATAAAAAAACAAGGTTAATTATTTGTAATTGATTTAATGTGTGTTTTGGGCAATGCTTACCTTATAAAAAAAAATACATTTTAGATGATTTTTATTTAATATTAATTATTATAAAAAAACTCACATTTTAAAAACTCTATTATTTAAATTTGAAATTAAACTAGATTTCTTAGTACAGGTTAATCATTAATATAATAATAATAACATATACTTAAAAATTAACATTACTTTTTAAAAATAATTTAATCATTTTAAAATTTAAATAAATATATAAATAATTTTTTATTACCTAAAATTAAAAATAATAAAGAAAAACATAAATCCATCTTATTTTAAAAAATTTAAAACCATACGAAACATCTAGCCTTTTAAAATTCCTCTTCATTTTAAAGTTAATAAACTAAATGGGTGGTTAAAATCAATAGACGCTAACTACAAAGAACTTTTAGACATCCTCTTTAGACTCGCACAGTCCTCAATCTTAAAGGTCAAACATACTTTTATTGGTGGGGACATAAACTTTTATTGGTGGGGCATTTATGTCGATCATTTTCCTAACAATCGACTTTACATAGTGATTATCATGTCTCGGTCTCCAATTTAATCGTTGCTGTTATGGATTTGAGATCACATAGTGATTATCATGTCTTGGTCTCCAAGAAAATTGTTGGTCGTGGATTTTTCTCAAAAGTTTTCAACTGCACGAAAATTTCTATCAGGAAAAACAGTCATGCAGTCATTATCTTGTTAAATAAAAATGAAAATTCAATGGTTTGACTGCAAGAAAAGAGAGCTTGAACGCCAAGCAATAATATAAAATGATATATTACATAGAGAAGCAAGTCAATATGTGGCCACATCAAATCAGAATTTTGTAAAGTATCGTGAGCACATTATTTTTGAATTGTGACGAACCTAAGCAGTCGACCTAACAACTAAAATTATATACAAATATTTCAGCAGTCACCTGTAGACCATTGACTGCCGCACTCGCAGCAATCTTAATTCTCATATAGACTTGCTATATATTCACAGCATCCTCTAGCCTTGGTCGCCAATCTTTTCCTTTCAGTTTGTGTAGATTTACTTATTGAGAGAGAATTCATAGCATGCCATCCCGGGCCAATTCCAGGCAAAAGACAAGTATGCCTTCTGAGTCCAGGCATATCCCCAAGAGAGGGCAAGTGAAGGCAGCCATTGCCTCTTCCCTTGCCCACTCCATCAAGTCTTTTTTCACATCACGTTCCTTCTCCAGTTCTCCTGGCTCTTCACAGTTCTCCATGATGACTTCTTCCTCTTCTTCAGCCTCGGTCTTGGGTTCAGTTTCAAGGTAATGGGTGTTGCAGAGCAATGGACGTATGTTGCTCACAGCATGAGGAAACACAGCAGTGGAAATAAAAACTTTTACTGGGCGAGGGCACCAGGACTCCAGTAGAAGTGCCCACATGAGAGGAATAACATGGCTCAGATGATAGATATGTTTGCCTTCACAGAACTGTTCCCAGACCATGAATATGGAATAGAATATCTTTATAGCCTGCAGTTGGCATCAATGCTAATCACATCTTATTCAATGTGATTTACTATAACAGGATTTTTTTATAGCCTTTGTCCTCCTTTTTCTATATGTAATAAAAGGACTTACTGTGTCACTAAAAGCTGTTCCCATTTTATGATCCAGAGATAAGATGGATCTATGCGAATAATATGGTCATCTATCATGAAAGTTCAGGTTATGAAAGTTCAGGTTACAGTCTTGCAAAGCAGTTTTCAGGAATCTAAAGAATAAAGGTTTTTTTTCTTGATTTGAAGTTGGGGAGGCAGAAATGCAATCAGTTCTCTAAACAAATAACTTCAACCAGCCAGCAGCTGTGGTGTGTGTCAGAACTCTTTGGTTTCATTTTGTTAAACATCATCTCAAATAATATCAATAAAATCGCTGTTGTAATTACTTCACGTTCAAGACTTCTTTGTTGTTTTAATCTATTTCAAGGCACATATGTACAATGGCATATTTATCATATGTCAACGCTTGTTTTTCTTTTAAACAAAAACTCACCATTGAACAAATCAGCGTCACTGTTTATTGTTTGAATTTTATGTTTTATTTACAGGAATTCTCCTGCCAGAATCGCTCAATTTAAATCTAGATAAGTTAAATTTGGGATTTTCAAAGTAAAGTTGTAGTTACAGAAAAAACTGAACAATGCTTTTTCAACACTACTTATTAACCACACTTTTACTATTGGACTTGGAGGGTATTGCATTGCCATAGTTTCACCTCAATTTGGTTTTGCATCTATTATTATGCAGAGGGATAGTTTTCATAAACAAGAGAGATGAGAGGCATTCTTCCTGTGGTTTTTTGCCAAATATGATGAAATGGTGAGAAAGGATTGAGACTGAAACTTGTATGGTTTTGACAATCAGCAAAAAAACAATCTAACATATTAAATAAATGTGCATCCGTATGTAGATAATAATCTGACAGAATTTAAGAGAGCAGCTATAACACGAAAATTACACACAAAATAATATTGTATTACTCTCTCAAATCCCAAGATACAATAGGTATATGTAGCTGGAGTTAGATCCAACCAATTCCAAACATAGGTATGGAGGTTGAGATAATATCTCAACAGCGCCTACAAAATCTCAAACCAACTCTAAACTTAGAACACAACATTAATGGAAGCATTATCTTCCAACACCCTCCTTTAATGCTTACATTACAAATTACAATACTTCATCACAATTAAAAATTACAACACTTTAACTTTAGTCTGTCTGGCCTTCATCAGCTCCTACACCCACTCTGATGCTTCTGGACTGCGCTCTTTCTCTTCCTCTTCTTCGAGCTTACCATTCAACTCATTTAAAGCATAAATGCTTCAGACCATCATTCAT
>JZKD02S1213684.1:0-12485 GCA_000966675.3 Picea glauca | reverse complement strand
CATTGAACAGTGGTACTCCATTCTCATAATAATCCATGATCTCCTTCCAGTGGTTAAATTGTTTCCTAGAGGAACCAGCTCTGATACCAATTGTTGGATTACTGAGAGGGGGGGGTGACTCAATAATAAAGAAATTTAATCATTTTTCACCATAAAATGTAAGTGTTATATCAATGTATAATTATCATTCAATAGTTGCAAAGTAAATAAAAAATGAACAAATGAGAAATCATACACATACACAGTACACCAATGTTTTGCATGGAAACCCAAAGCGGGAGAAAACCACAAAATGCTTTTTCTTATATGTATTTAAGAATTACATTCATTGGAAGCACCAACTTCCTTTTTTTTCCAGCTGCCACTGGAAGGAGGCTCCAACCCCCTAGTTTCTCAGGATACAACCTGAGGGAAGCTCCAACTCCCCAATTCTCTGGCTACAACCAGAAGAAGGCTACAACCCCCTATGTTCTCAGGATACAACCTAAAGGAAGCTCCAACTCCCCAATTCTCTGGATACAACCAGAAAGAGGCTCCAAACCCCTATATTCTTCGGCTACAATTGGAAGGTGGCTACAACCACTTGTCCTTTCCCCGTCTAAGCGCCCCTGGCGTAGAAGTAAAATGATGGAACCACTGTCACACTATCACTGTGATATACACTGTTGTAAACCTGTACCAATCAACCTACACAAAACAACATGTACCAATAACTTGAACCATGAATCAACCATGTATCAACATGTACCATAAACAAGTGCATCAACCATGCATCAACATGTACCTCAACCCGTACCATAAACAAGTGCATCAACCATCCACCAACCTGTACGAATAACCTGTCACAACAACCTATCCAAACAACCTATAACAACAACCTGTCTCATCAATCTTATCAACCAAATCATATCTACTCACCAATATCAATCACCAAGAAAAATCTCAAAGATTTGCATCAACCAAGCATAACACAACAACTCATAATCATCACTGAGATCAATATGTGCTTCTAATAATATACCAATACAAGTATGCTACATCATCCATAAACCATGTGTCAACAATACTACTAACAAGTGCCTCCAACCATGTACCAAGTATGTACCAACTATGCATCAACTACTCATCAACTATGACTCATCAATATGTACCAACATCACCAACTATACACCTCATGTATGTGCCAATTCATCAACTACTTGTCTCAACCATGTACCCAACATGTACCTCAACCAAAATCCCTCATCAATTTCATCATCCAAATATGATTTGTAACTATGTAATAGACCTGTTGTATATGATCACATACCTACAAACCTTCCTTAACTTTAAAAACAAGAGACTAGCATTTTAATCAAACTTTACTTTAGTCTCACATGACTAATTTTGGATTAGTCAATAACCCTAACTTGAAATAATCATAACTATGTACATGTAATGAATAAATATCTGAAAATAGAACACAATGTTCTTCAGTTTCTTTTATGCAATTCCTCCAGGTTTCACTACTTGGATCCTCTCATAAAAGGATTTATAGCAAAAATGGCATACCTTATTGAATTCTGGCTTATTCTAGAGAGATAACTTGTAGAGCGTTCCCCGCACAGAATATTTGTTGTATGGATCTGAAAATTGTACACATAATACTACATCTTGTACTATAACCAATACATTTGGTCTTACTAAATTTGGATCTGTTATGAATAAGTTATGATGTTTTTACCCGAAACACATG
The DNA here is from genome assembly GCA_000966675.3 of Picea glauca. Taxonomy (NCBI): domain Eukaryota; kingdom Viridiplantae; phylum Streptophyta; class Pinopsida; order Pinales; family Pinaceae; genus Picea; species Picea glauca. Next base: position 10,750 of record JZKD02S1213684.1, on the reverse strand, counting down.
TTTTAGACTAGTTTCAGGACTAGCCACAAACCCTATTTTCCACGGCGTGTAACTAAAAAAATACAACGACCCACAAGTTGAAATTTGTATTACAGCTACTTGGATATGTTTCTGTAATGACCTCCCAATTTCACAGTCTGAATCATTCTAGAAAAAAAAGTTATTGAGAAAATGGTGAGTTGACCTGTAAATAACATACCTTAGAAAGCATCATCAAACGAATTTATCCTCCCTTGAATTTCAACCTTCTTTACTTCACCTTCCCTCTGAAATTAGGCCTAAATATCCTTTGGTTACTTCAATAATTTGTAGATATTCAATATGCTCAAGTGTAATTAAAAATTAGAGACCCTTGCCTCTTATTTATACTTTCATGTAGCTTCCTCAAAGGGTTACCTTCTATCCATCTTAACCCACTTTCCTTATTTTAGGGCTAACCCACTTCTAACCACTTGTCGACTTAGTAATTTATCCATTAAATTTATTATTTAAATAATTTATTTTGTATCCACTTTGAATTATAGTACACTCATAACTTCACTTTATTATTTAAATAATTTCTTCTTTGCGACCACTTTGACTACTTTGACCTTTTGGGGCTTCTAGATGACTCATGAGGGTTCTCCAACTTCACATGGCCATAACTCTCTAACCGTGAGCAGTTATGTGATGTTCCACATACCACCGGAAATGGCATGACATGTACTATCCATCCAAAATAGTCTTACCTTCAAATATATTAAAACTCATATCATTATACATCAAACAAACTTGGTTCCATTACCCAAACCTTTGTGCTACCGAAATTCGCTACCAAAATTTCTTCAAGGGTTCACTATTAGCCTATGGCTTACCTTTACCAATCACTAAGTCTAAATTGTCACCTATATTTGTATTATTCATTTAGGATATTAGTAATATATCCTCAAGTGATGACTAATGAGTTAGTTAAGATTGCCTAGCCTAGTCATCATGCATGATTTTAGGATCTAGAGCAAATCTCTCTATGAGGTGGCATTACCCATTGTACTATAAATATGTAACATTAAAGTGAATAATTAAAGGGTTGGCTAATATGCCTTTTCCACCATGTTGTTGTTGTTCTTGTCTCTATTTTATCAATTGTTGTTCCTCTTCTTTATGATTTATCAATTGGTATCAGAGCCTTCTATAGTTCTTAGGGCTCGGTAATTCCATGATAGATTTTTTTTTTCATGAAAAATCTTATTTCAGAACAATGGTGATTCAAATGGTGAAGAGGAGATTCTAATGTCGAAATGATCTTCACGCAGTAGATCTAATTTGCAGCGGATCTAATTTGCAGTAATAATTTAATATGCAACGATAATCCAATGACATTTGCAGTGATTTTGCAATGATGCCATCTTCAGCGATTTCGTGTCTGAATCTCAGCGATTTCAGCGCCTAAATGTGGTAGTTTTCCATGGGAAGTGAGGTGCAGAGAAACATTTGATCTTAAGGGGCCTCGTAATCATCCCATGATAGTGATTTGTGGTGAAGTTCAAGGATAAGAATCATGTACGCTGATTGAAGCACATATGCATATACAACCACGAGGTTGCAGGAAAGTCAAGATAGTGGGACAGGGCGTGACAGATTTCAAGCAAGGAGCAACGTGCATCTGAGCCACTATTCTCACCAGAAAATTACTCTGGGCATTAACAACATGATGAGACGAGTTGTGAATTCATGACAGAGCCATCCAAATCTGAAGCATGAGATTTAGAAGCTCACGGTGAGGTCGATCTGCTCAGCAACTAATCTGAGTTTTTTTTTGGTTTTGAAGCTGATTTAAAATTGTTTTCAAAGAATTATAAAAAATAAAAAAAAAATTGCTATTGGATCTGAGCGATAGATCTGCATGATAGATCTATTTATCAATGAAATCAAGAATCCTTAAGAGCCAATGCATTGTGGTTGTTTATTATATCTGAAAATTGCTTAAAGATCCACCCATCTTTGTCTATCGACCAGATTGACTAGATCCATAGATGTCTCTGCAAGTTCTGGCAATTACAATGAATTTTTTTATCCATAGAACTGTGTGATCCAAAGAAACATGTACAGCTATGAAAGATTATCCATTACCATGATTCAGTTTTTAGGACAACTTGAGTATTGTTCTACAGTTCTGAAAAACTAAAATGACAAGTTAGACAAGCTTATCTCGTATGGGAAATCATCAAAATCGACTTCTTCGGGCACATAAAACTCCCCATATCATAGATCTTTGTCCAGAAAAAGAAAATATGTGATTGATTCATGTTTTTTTTTAATTGGATTTGAAGCGATATGAAAAGATCTAAAACAATATGCAAATTCTGAAGCGTTCTCTGGGTAATTTAGGAAGGCTACGGAGATGGTCGTATGCAATCTTTTGTTTGATTTTTTCTTCATTTTTTGAGATTCTTGTTCGGTGTTTAAGAAACCCACGCAATTTGTTTGAACTTTGAACCAATTTGAACGAGATACATGCAACTCTATGTTTGCTTACCTGTGCGAGTTGATGGAAACTATGCAACCAATTGTTTGAGTGTGGTGACAGGTGGATAGATCTTTGTGGAAGCTGTGGCGCTTGATGACTCTGCCACGAGAATTGAACATGGTCACATAATCTTATTTCATTTTCGTTGTTATCGATTCACTCGATGAACCCAAAATATATGTATCGAGAAAGTGCAATTTTTTTAAGGAAGCGATGTCAGGTATTTTCGCTCTAAAATCACAAGATTGGCTCCACGGATTTTCTCGAAATTGCCTCAAAATCCGCTTGAAATCCACCGACAATTTATTCCACATCATTGCCAAGAATCATATTACGATCTACATCACCATCAGCAGCAGCACCAAACTCTGGCGGTTCTGAATTAGGAGCTTGTTTACCCAATTCCATCCGTGCAACCAATTCCTTGGCATATGTTAAATTTGGGTCTAGGTGACCTCCTCCAAAATCATCCTTTGGAGTGCAATTTATTAATGAGCTCTCACTGGCAAATAGCTCCTCCACAAAAATCCTTTTGGAATATATCCCATCCACTCCATGAAGTGCATCATAACAGAACGTGAATTTGGGGCATGTAAGCAGCTTTTGCATAGCTTCAAAGTCAAATATAGTCTTCATCAATTTAACATAATCTTCAGTGGGATCAAAGACATCCACAGCAAAAGGTCCCTCGAGGCCACCAAATGTTGTTATGCCTATGTTTAAAATTTCTACGTCTGGGAGATCTTCTGCAGTAAAATACTCCATTTCAAGAGTTTTTTCTTCTGCAGTAAAATATTTTCTTGGCAAGAGTTTTTTTTGTGACTCCATCAGATTTTGTTGACATCATTGCAGCAAATGCAATTGAAGCCATTCCATACTTCAGCTCTGGATTGAAAGGTGTTGCAAGGAGCATGCCAACAATGGTTGCACTTGATGTAGTTGGGTTATTTAACCATTATAAATGCAGATTATTGATCGTGTTTTAAACTTGGAGAATCATTGATAAGAAAAATTAGTTTGACAAGTATAGTTGAGGACTTGTGAAAGTGAAATTGAAGGAGCTTGAAGTCTAGTCTTAAAATCGATGAGGTTCGTGTAGTTGTTACAAAATTGAAATGGGGTAATTGAAGTTTGGTTGCCAAAACTTTGTAAAAAGGAGTTATAAATTTCTTCTTATAAGTTGGGACATGAAGACCATTGAAGGCTTCTATTTGTATTGTGATCACAAGGGAATCCATAATAAAATGAAGTCTTTTTGTATGTGTCCTAGATCCACCCAAAATTGAATAAGGGGGTCTAAGGACATTTGTGTTTGTGGTGATTGTGAATGTGAAAGTGGATGATTTTATCCTTGAAGATGATAATTTTTTGTCTAGTCTTTGACAATTTTTATTTGACAAAACACCACACATCATTTAAGTTGTTGATAAACAACAAACAAATCAAGCTCGCAATCAAAGAATAATTGGACGTGACTTGGAATCAAAGCACCATCAAATTCGAAGATACATTCAATTTCTAAATCAACGATAATGTGTAGCTTACAAATAGTTTTTTTGTAAGTTTACTTGTCTTTTTAAATCAAGTGAAGTTGAATTTGTAATTGGATGCATTCTCGGTTGAGCCCGACACCCAAGATTCATTGTAATTTTGAGTCGAAATTGACAAGGTTGAGTACTTTAACTCAAATCATTGTAAACATCACTACTTTGGTATGCATTTTCGGTGGTAACCGACATCCTCAACTTCCTGGAAGCAAGTTCAAGCAAGGGAAGTACAAGGGAGCGTGAAACAAAATCAAGCGAGCGTGAAGTTCAAGCGAGTGATTCAAGTGAGCGAGTTGCAAATAAGCCTCTTCTGTCAATTCAAATTGTAATCAGGATCTACCTTCACAAGGAGACCTCATTTAGTGTTTTTGAAATGGCTCAAAGTCTTGAATTATTAGAGTTACTGAACACTCTAATAAACACCACTGAAGACAACACAGTGATATTGAACAAAACAACTCTTCAATCAGTGCTAACTTGTTTGCAAGTGATGCAAGCTAAAGTTAGACTTCTTCAATCTCTATCCCAACTATTGAATGATGAGTTGATAGATCTCAAAAATCAACAGCCAATGAAGTGTTCTGAACTAGTTTTTGTTCAGCACAACCCTCTCTATGATGTTGATGATGATGATGCTTTTGATCAACAGTCAGTGAAGGAACAACACAGTGATACAACTTCAGAATCAGTTTTAGACGAAGTTGAATCTATTCATGAACCTATAATTCAAGAGTTTTCTTTTGATTTCAGTGAAGAAAACCTTTCAATGATGCATCAACATGTAGTAAATCCACTTTCACGAATTTCAAAGCAACAGGTTCAGAATACTCTTTCCAAGCCCATCATCAGACCTTGGGAAGAAATCATCTACAATAAGAATAGAACAGGACTTGGATATGACAAGGAAGTTACCTTTCATATTCCCGATTATTCCAGACCAATCAAGTTCCATAGTGTTGGATTCCTTCAAGAAGCTTCAACTTCACCTGTTCAAGTTCAGCATCAGAAGGATAAGTGCCAACATTGTAATCGAGTTGGTCACAAGGAGAATCAGTGTTTTGATATCCATCCTTTCCAGAATTATGTCAAGCATAACCATTCTTCAGACAGATGTTCAACACTGAAGAAACCTGCAAGATTGAAGATTCACTATGAGTGGATTGATCCTTAGAAATGGTCATCAACAACCAAGCAATTATGTAAGTCTTACTATAGAATTCAATCTCGAGTAAAGACCAATCTTTTATCACATAACATTTTTGTACCTCACATAAGTGGTCCCCTTGTGGCATAGCTTTCGAGCATGGCCCTCACGGGATGAGATAACATGTGTTTTTTTTTGCATGCCCACTTTGTGTTGTACTCAAAATGAAACAAGTACGGTACTCTCTTGAGCCTAGAAGGGGGGAAGTACAATGATGTAACTCTCATGCATCTTAAGGGGGGAGGTCAAAATTCCAGTGATGATGGTTCATGAAACCACTTGTGGTCTCTCCTTTCAGCTGACAAAGGGGGGAATTGATGATGGAATTGAAGATGGTTTTCAGACAGAAAGTTTCGACAACAACAAACATCAAGTATGCCAGATGGGCATGAAATTTGCCAAATGGGCAACTGTGGTCTGTAGATGACAGACTTTGGCATAATTATAGTTCAATAAGTTTAAGTTGAATCATATAGATTTTGATTTTGAGAGAAATGATGTGAACATTTGGTTCACATAGATGGTCATTCGACCTAGCAGAGGACAAGAGGATCCTTTTGCATTGCAGCTTGGCATTTGATTGAGTTGTCAGGCATTTTCAGGGATGTGTCAGACCAGAAGTTGACTCACTTCTCTTGGTTTTCTCTCATCAGATTGGAGTTTACATTAAGTAAACAATTTGCATGCATCCTAGCTCACATGATTACATTGTGATATTTTCCAGAGATGGCAGGCTTTGACAGGATTATGGTTCAATGTCTTGCAATTGAATCATACACATGATACATTGGGATGTTGTTGGACACCTAAAAGTGTCAAGATTGGTTAGTGGTTATCCAAAAACCATCAAATACATGGTATCAATTGGTGAGTGGTCATCCCAAACCACATATTCAGAGAGCACTTTCAGTGATACACTGATAGTAGAGTGGTGATACTACATGTTCACCAATTAGCAAAAGACATCAGATTCTTCTAGCTAAAATACTTGGAAATATGATCAAATTGTCAAGCAATCAGGAAATGTTCAGATATTGCAGTTGTTCACTTCCATATCTCAGCTCTCTTCTAGTTCATTTCAAATGAACATGTTCAGCATCCAAATTGGCGGTTTTTCAAGCAGTTCTTCATTGAGGCTCGGCACAGGAGTTCAGTATGAAGACTTGGAATTGATACCAATTTATGCTTTATTGCTGGTATTATTGATCGGACTTGTGATTGAGGGGGATTGTTAGCCTATGGCTTACCTTTACCAATCACTAAGTCTAAATTGTCACCTATATTTGTATTATTCATTTAGGATATTAGTAATATATCCTCAAGTGATGACTAATGAGTTAGTTAAGATTGTCTAGCCTAGTCATCATGCATGATTTTAGGATCTAGAGCAAATCTCTCTATGAGGTGGCATCACCCATTGTACTATAAATATGCAACATTGGAGTGAATAATTAAAGGGTTGGCTAATATGCCTTTTCCACCATGTTGTTGTTGTTCTTGTCTCTATTTTATCAATTGTTATTGTTATTCTTTATGATTTATCATTGACATCAATGACAACCATCCCAAATAATCAACTACCATGTAAATAATGTTAAATTGAATGGACCCATCATATAGAGGTAAAACTCCCGAGAATGCATTACTTTGGGAAGTAACCATGTAGGATGCCAAAGAAAAAGAAGAGGAACCTCGCCTATTTTTGAGAAAAGGGACACAACACTCCCTATTGTAGGGGAAGGCTGGTATAAGAAGTAGCATTTAGCAAATAGAGGGGGGTCAAAAGTAGTCTTTGACCACTTCCAGAATGGGATCATCCTTTTTAAGCAGGACAAGGACTAAAATATCTTCAAGGGAATTTTATATATTTCCATCAAGGACATGGACAATTCTAATGTGGACAATTTTGCATGGAGGCATTTCTCCCAGACCTCTTCATGAAAGATTGTGAATCTATGGTGCATGTTCAAATATGTGAGATGTGGGTTTATGATAATATTTTAAATTCTCCAATCACATTGCTCATTTGCATTAGATGGAGCTTTTTCGGTCATGACCTTGTGTAAACCATTCCATTCGGCGTTTGTTGCACTAAGTGTAAAGAACAATGTTGGAGAATTATAAGACGTAAGTTAGGTATGAGCTATTTGTTACCTCTTTATTCCCTTTTATTTTAATGGTATCCATATTTAGTATTAATCAAATGAGGAATTACCCCAGAACTGATGCCATTAGACACAAACTCAATCCTAAGGCCAACTAAGGATTAAAAACAACACACGCTAATTAATCTAGGATTCAAGCATGCAAACAAACCTTCTCACAAAGAAGTGCTAGTTAGTGATGGAAACCAACATCGCAGGATCGATGCACGAAGGGGATGAGTTTCGGTGGGTGGGAAAGTTACATTGACAACCTGCTTAACGAACTAACGCCCTAGTGCAAGTTACCTCACCGAGCAGTGGGAAACCCTCCAAGGAATCCGAGTGAGTCTATCCAACGTCAATCCCAGGTACAACGTTGCCTTCCCTCTGTTGTCACCTTGTGTAGGAAGTCTAAAATATTATGGCCTCTATGGTACCACATACTATACCAAAGCATAGGGGGGACAGTTGACAGTCGACACCAAGACCAACAAAGCGGGGTTGATTACTCTATCGGCCCCAATGCGACCTCATGCTTGACCCTTGTGTTAGAAGGGCTTCCCAAAGTCAGTGATATAGAAACTTGATTTCACTCCTTAACTCAAAGATTTATGTTTGTTTAGCAGCTTTGTAAAGTTATTCTCACAATCCTATTCCAAATCTCTACACCTAAGCTAAGATGGGTTTGAAGAGCCCTAGAAAATTTGCTGGATAAATTTTAATTAGTGCTTGATTTTAGGTTGTTGTTACTCAAAGGAGTGGTTATGAAACTAATGGCATATCGACTCGACTCTTTAAACCATGCAAGAGGAAAATGAAATGCAAGAATTTCAACTTCGATGAAAACTAGCTATGGGAAGGAGCAAGAGGTTTTAAGCAAAGAAATAAGTTCTTGATAGATTACTATGTGTGCACTGTTAATGACAAAAAGTATGACAACATTTATGTGTGCAATATAAATGGAAGAAAATGACCCAAATTTTAAAAATACCATGCAAATGTCATAGTTCACTTAGTACACCTATAATAAATGGTGAAAGCCATTTCTTATTCTTAAAGTTAAAAAATAAAAACGATAACAAATGTATGCAATCTTTCGCACATCCCTATAAATAGTGCAAAAAAATGGTAATGGTCCAAAGAATAGCAATAAAAATGTTGCAGTCCTCATCTCACAACTTTAAATGTCAACCCATTTTTTGTACAATCTTGAGAAGTGATGTGCACTAGATGTGCAAACTCCATACACATGTATTTATCTAAAAATGAAAACCATGTCTATCCAAGAACTATAAAGGTTAATTCAATAGGGAAGATGCACTAATAATAAAACTAATACTATAGAAGGAAAAGATAAAATCCAACTAAAAAGGAAGATGAAAAACACTTAAAAGGAAGGCTATAAACTACTTGAAAGGAAATCTGCAAAACCAAATTTAAGGGTTCTAAAGTCTAGGACTCTAGGAAACCAATGGAGCTCTAAAATATGTGAAGAAGGATGTGATAAAACCACTAACAACAAATATTATCAATAATAACAGATCTGGTATATTAATAACATCCAAGTGAAGCATACATAATAAGTGTAATGACACAACCCTCAACTTATCATAGCCGCATATCTATCAAATATGAAATCCGAGTATAGAAAAAACCATATTGATTGCATGAACAACTCCTTGGTCGATCATAAATTAAAATTGACAAGAAAGAGTGGAAGAGGGATGCTAAAACCACCCTTTAAACCCTCTCTCTGATAGTGAACATCCTACTAATCAACAATAGAAGAATTCTCTTACAGAAGAGATGACAAAAAAAAAATGCAATGGTGACCTTACAAATATACCATCTCTATGAGAGTGAATGAGAAAGATGGCAGCCCCAAAAGATTTATCTTGCCAGCTGCAACAATCAAGTATACCCAGTCTTATATTCCTCCAAGAATCATACCCTTGGAGATGAACTCCATCCTTCTTTTATATATGAATCCCTCTGTTGGACACACCTACCACACTTAGAGGGCGGGGTGAATGAGTGTGGGGATCTTTTTCCCAAAACTTCCCTCTTACACAAAAACTCCTTAGTTAACATTCAACATTTTCTCATTACTCATTGTTTTCATTTATAATTAGTTAGATGTGAATACATAACAGCAACATATCATCAACAAATCATCTCCACAAGGAACACAAAGAACACAAGATGTATGTACAATTTTTCTTTTTATTATGGACTTCAATCCGGGGGTTTTTCAACAACAACTTAATAGAGTACAACTCTACAAGAGAACTAGATCTATATGAAAGACTCAGCTTACATTCTCATCACCAACTGAGATGAGGCAACAATCCTCAACAGATATCAATCTGTCAACATAAACAAGTGCATCAACCATGCACCAACTTGTGCAATACAACCTGTAATCAACGTGTACCATAAACAAGTGCATCCAACCATGTACCAAGTATATACAAATCATGTGTCAAATACTCATCAACAATGACTCATCAATATGTACCAACATCATCAACTATATAGCTCATGTATGTGCCAACTCATCAACAACTTGTCTCAACCATGACTAGTTTTGGATTAGTCAACAACCCCAACTTGAAATAATCATAAATTTGTACCTGTAATGAATAAAGATCTGAAACTAATACACAATGTTATTCAGTGTGTTTTATGTAATTCCTCCAGGTGGCACTACTTGGAACCTCTCATAAAAGGCGTTATAGAAAAAATGGCATACCTTGTTGAATTTTGGCTTATTCTAGAGAGCGACCTTGTAGAGAGTGACCTGCACAAAATATTCATTGAATTGATATGAAAATGTTACACAACATACTAAAGCCTATACCCAAGCCAACACATTTTGTCTCATTGAATTTGGATCTGTTATGAAGAAGTTATGGCGTTTTTACCCGAAACATTTGTTTTTGACTAGTTTCAGGACTAGCCACAAACCCTATTTTCCATGGAGCGTAACTCCAAAAATACAACGACCCACAAGTTGATTTTTTTACCACGGATACTTGGGTATGTTTTCTCAATGGAATAGAAATTTCACGGTCTGAATCATTATATAAACAAAGTTATAGTGAAAATGTTGAGATGACCTGTAAATAACATACCTTAGAAAGCATCATCAAAAGAATTTATCCTCCCTTCAATTCCGGCCCTCTTTTATTCACCTTCCTTCTGAAATTTGTCTTAGATATCCTTGGTTACCTTAGTCACCTATAGATCTTCAATATGCTCAAGTGTTCCACACCAAAAATGCTCAAGAAGCTCTCACAAGAAGCTCTCCATCAATACTCCAAAAGATATTCTCACAAGAAGCTCTCCA
>JZKD02S1213673.1:0-12485 GCA_000966675.3 Picea glauca | reverse complement strand
GCACATTTGTTGGCCACCCTTGTAACCCCTGTTGGTACCCCTTCGAGTAGTAGCACATCAGACATCACCTATGTATTGATCGGCCTAGATTACCTGAAGCCCTCTTTAGATAAACCGATCAGCCACTTGACTGTTATAGTGTCACCGAGAACAACACTCAGGAAGATACTCTCTAGTACCTGGGTAGTCAGGTAGTATGGCTAAGGGTACAGTCTATCCTCCTTAGTTAGTGCCCTGAGATAATGGGTTGAGTACTACTGTTGGACCCCACACGTATATTAGAGAGATATATCACAGGGCAAACCCTTATCTGTAGAACCCTTGAATACCTAACCCTTGGGGGACAGAAACATAAACAAATTAAAACAGATAAGATCTATTGTCGTGCAATTGTGTTCGGGTTGCAAAGTAAATACACATTTCTTTATGGTTAAGCATTTGGGCATTTCCTCTCTGCAGTATTCTGGAAAACATTTCACCATCATTTGAGACCTATTCCATTGGATTCATCTCTTCGCCCTTATCACATTCATCCATATCATTTTTTTGGCCAAAAGTGTTTACCCCACCTGCCCCTTTTCAGTTTCCTCATCCTCATGGCCCATACTCGTAGCCAACACATGGAAGTTCACTTCAACACCTTGCAATCTAGTCTCATTGAGACCCAACAAGAAGTGAAACAACTCAGTGCCAATGTTGCCACCATCAATACAACCATGCAGTCCTCAATGGGGGAAATCAAAGAATCCCTCACCACCCAGATTGAATCAGTCTTTTCGGCACTCTGCATCAAACTGCATATCCCTACAGATAACCCTTCCTCTTTCTCACCTCCACATACTGAAGGTGACCATTCCTCTCATTCCCATACCTTGCAGAACCATCACTTTCAGTGTGATATACGCCTTCCGTGGGTGGATGTGACAAAATTTGATGGTTTAGACCCCACTGGTTGGAGAACCCAAATGGAACATTACTTCTCTTTATATGGAATTACAGATGACTTGGCCAAACTCTGGTATGGTGTTATCCATCTAGATCAAGAACATTGGCAATGGTGGCAATGGAAAAAAACTTCTCGTCAAGGGTATATTTCTTAGACACACTTTGTGACAGAGATTTATGAATGCTTTGACACTGACACCAACCATTTGGATCGCTTGACAAAGATGAAACAATTAGGAACAGTGGAAGACCTTATAGCTTCCTTTGAGAACCTGGATTTTAGAACAAAGTGCATGTCTGATGCCTTTTTCCGAGAGTGTTTTATCAGTGGCCTCAAGGATGAAATTTGGGCCCATCTCCTCATGGATCAGCCTGAGAGTTGGGTGGAGGCTACCAAAAGAGATAAAGAAGCACAACAGGTTGTAACTGCTCATAATCGGAAACCCTCCTTTATCCCTTACCCTAAACAGTAAATATAACTACTCCCTCTGCTCCACTAAAGATCCAAAAATTGACCAGGGCTAAAATGGATGAACACTAACTCAAAGGCCTTTGTTATAACTATGATGACAAATATTTCATGGGGCACAAGTGTAAAGAACAAGATATTTTTATGGCCATCTCCGAGGAGATTTCAGAAGAAGATGAAGAAACTCCCTCTGTGTCTGAGTCACCTGAATCCACTGACATAACCCCTCCCTAAGACCCTCCCACAGTAGAACTGGTCATTTCCCTCAATTCTCTCACTGGCTTCTCCACTCCCCAAACCCTCAAGCTAATCAGTTACATCAAGCATCGAAAGGTCATCATTCTGGTTGATAGTGGCAGCACCCATAATTTTATTCATCTCTGCATTGCCCAAGGAACTCTTTTCTACATCCATGCCGTCAATAATTTCCAAATCATGATTGCTAATGGTGGTTCCATGAAATGTGGAGGGAGTTGTGAAAATGTGCGTCTCCAAATTGGTGACTACCACCTGAAATCCCATATGTTTGCTATTGACATGTGAGGTTGTGACATTGTGTTGGGTGCAGACTGGCTAAGAACTTTGGGTCCCATTCTCATGGATTTTAAAGACTTAACCATGTAATTCGACCAGGAGGGCCACCAATAGAAGTTCCAAGGCATCACTGTCAGTTCACCTGAGATCATCAGTTCCCATCACATGGAAAATCTGCTCAAAAGGGGTGATTCTAGTGTTATCGCCCAATTCCATGCCATACAAGCAATAGAGACACCCTCGGTACCGCAATACCTCAAAGCCATCCTATCTAAACATCAATTGATCTTTTCCACTCCCCAATGCCTCCCTCCTTCCCATGGTTTTCATGATCATTCCATTCCCCTTGTACCCGGAAGCCTTCCTCCCAATATTTGTCCTTATCATCACCCCTTTTCCCAAAAAAATGAAATTTAGAAAATGGTCCAAGAACTCCTTAATGTAGTCATTATCTGCCCTAGTACGAGCCCCTACTCATCTCCTGTGGTCATAGTCCTGAAGAAAGAAGGTTATTGGTGAATGTGTCCTGACTTCAGTGCCCTCAACAAACTTAGCATCAAAGACAAATTCCCCATTCCTATCATTGATGACCTCCTGGATGAATTGAGTGGCGCCCAATTCTTCACTAAACTGGATCTTTGTTCAGGCTACCACCAGATACGTATGAAAGAGGCAAACATTCCCAAGACTTCCTTTAGAACTCATGAGGGCCACTATGAGTTTTTGGTCATGCCCTTTGGCTTGTGTAATGCTCCCTCTATCTTGCAAAGCCTCATGAATCATGTCTTCCGTCCTTCTCTCTGCCATTTTGTCGTAGTTTTCTTTGATGATATCCTCTTCTATAGAAAAACCTAGACAGACCATCTTACCCATGTGGATCGAGTTCTCCATCTACTCTCTCAGCACCAACATTTCCTAAAACAATCTAAATGTGCTTTTGGCACCTCAGAAGTAGAATAATTGGGTCATCTGGTTGGCAAAGATGGCATCAGGGTGGATCATAAAAAGATTGAAGCTATGCAAGACTGGCCTCACCCAAAGACTCTTAAGAGCTTGCATGGATTTCTAGGATTAACGGGGTATTATCGCAAGTTTGTTAATAATTCTGGGAAGATTGCAACACCTCTCACTCCTCTCCTCAAAAAGAACTCTTTCACTTGGACTCGAGCCATTGCTCAAGCTTTTCAAACCTTGAAGATGGCCATGTGCACCACTCCAGTCCTCTCCCTTCCCAATTTCACAGAGACCTTTGTGATGGAATGTGATGCCTTAGGGAAAGGAATTGGTAATGTCCTTATGTAAGAGGGTCGACCTTTGGCCTTTACCAGCAAGCAACTATCTGAAAGAAATATAGGAAAATCCATCTATGAAAAGGAAATGTTGGCTATTCTGCATGATGTGGATCCATGGCGTCCTTATCTATTGGGGCAACATTTCCAAAATAAGACAAACCATCAAAGCCTCAAGTATTTTTTGGAACAACGCATTTCCTCCCCAGAACAACAAAAATGGGTGACTAAACTCTTTGGATATGATTATGAGATCATTTATAAGAAAGGAAAAGAAAATGTGGTTGCGGATGCACTTTCCCAAAAATATGAAGACAAAGGATCCCTTTTTTCTCTTTCATTCATTGTACCATATTGGCTCCAAGTTGTTCGCCAGTAATGGCTACAAGTTCCCAAAAGTTCACATCTAATCCACCAATTGTAGTCCAAGGATCCAACTTCCCCAGGGTACTCTTGGCTCCATGAGGAACTTCGATACAAAGGCCATTTGTATTTAAGTAAACAATCAAAGCTTAAATCCATGGTACTTTCTGAGCTTCATGCTACACCCACAACAGGGCACTCCGAGTTCACCAAAAACTATGACAAGGTCAAATGTTCCTTTTTCTTGGATGGTATGAAATAGGAAATTCATAATTTTGTAGTTGAATGTGATGTGTGTCAATGCAACAAGGGATAAACAATCAAATCGTCGGGCACACTACAACTGATCCTAATTCCACCTGCTATTTGGAAGGATATCTCTATGGATTTTATTACCAACTTACCCAAATTACAAAATAAATCCTTCATCATGGTGGTTGTTGATAAGATTTCTAAGTATGCTCATTTCTGCGCCCTTCAACACCCATTTACAGCATCCATGGTGGCTCAAATCTTCATGGATCAGGTCTTCAAGCTTCATGGCATGCCACACTCTATTGTTTTTTATCGTGACCCAACTTTCACAAGCAATTTTTGGCAAGAACTGTTCAAGATACAAGGCACCGAATTGCATCTCAGCACAGCTTATAATCCCCAGACTGATGGCTAAATGGAAGTTGTCAACAAGTGTTTGGAAACATATTTGAGGTGTTTTTCCTCGGAAAAGCAAAATCAGTGGGCTCAATGGTTACCCCTAGCTAAATGGTGGTACAACACTTCATACCATACAGCTACATGCATGACTCCTTTTGAAGTGGTATATGGACAAAAGCCACCTTCAGTTCTCTCATACTTACCGGGTGCCTCAAAGGTCCAGGCGGTTGCCCTAACACTTATAGCTCGAGAGGCTATTCTCTGTACCCTCAAAGATAATTTGGTCATTGCACAGAATCGCATGAAGCAACAAGCAGATCAAGTTCGCTCTGAACGTCAATTTGCAGAAGGGGATTAGGTGTTTCTTTAATGGCAACCTTACAAGCAAACTTCCCTCAAAGCCAAGCATTGTCAGAAGCTAGTGCCCAAACTGTATGGTCCTTATACCATACTCAAGCTTGTGGGACAAGTTTCCTATCAGTTAGCTTTGCCCAACAATTCGAAGCTACATCATGTTTTTCATGTTTCATGCTTAAAAAAGGTGATTGGAGCTAAGTTCCAAATTCAAACCAACCTTCCAAAGTTAGCTGAAGAAGGATCCATTTGGCTACAGCCAGAAGCATTTTTGGACCAACGTGAGCATCTCTTACATCAGAGAACCATCAAGGAAGTGCTAGTACAGTGGAAAGATACAACTCCAGCAAATGCCACTTGGGAACCAGCTACCATTCTGCAACAATTTCCTCATCTCAAGCCTTGAGGACAAGGATGTTTTTAAGGGGGCGGACATGTTAGGGTCCCAACCCGCACATAGGTAGAACAATATATTCGGATGTAATAAAGGTCAATATTAATAAGGCCTTTCAATAAAATAGAGTAAGGTGGATGTAAGAAGACCTAATAGAAGCTTCTACTTCTAGAAGGATCTTCCTCTAGATGCTTCTTTTTAGTATAAATAGGAGACGAGGGTATGAGAACCCTAGCTTGGATATTATTGTAATAGAGCTCTTCTCAACTGGAGGTTGCCCCATCTAAGAGGCCCGTGAACATTGCTTTCAGATTCAAAGTGCTATTTATGTTGTTATTCTTATATCATTTTAGTGTTATTGTGGTGAATGCTATGGTTATATTGTTGTTATTCTGCCATTACTAGCATTTTATTTTAGTTCTGCATACATTTTATATCTGGTATATTACAGGCAGCCAGAACCCAAAGTTGTGAAGTGCTTGGAGGCTTAGCCCCAGACCATAGCCCAAGGTCGCATGAAGGGGTGGGACGAGCAAAAAGGGGCTAGCACCCAAAAACTTGGAGTTTGTAAAAGCACTAAGGAAGGGGCTCGCGGGTTCCATAGGACCTACGGATAAAGAGAAAAAGGGACCTGTGGAAAGTAATCCAGGACCATTGAAGGTATGAAAGAGATAATCCATCTCAATAGATTAATATCCTTGACTGAGAGGTCATGGACTCTTTAGGAGAGAAGGGGGGTTTGCATCAAGTGGTATCAGAGATTGAAAATGTTTTCAAGAAACAAAAGAGAGCTCGAAGGTGTAATCTATGTGTGAGAGATAGTCAACATAACGCCACCAAGGAGACATGTGGAGCCACCTTTAGCCGATCATGTTGTATAAAGAGAAATGAGAGAGATTTGTGCAATATTAGAGGCAACGGAGGCAGAGCAGAGAAGGGAACATGATGTTGGGGACATCAGTGATGAAGAAATTGAAGAATTCGAAGTTGAGGAGGTTGTAGGGAAAAATTTTGTTGAAAAACGCTTGTTGAGAGTGGTTGTTAAATTGGAAGCTAGAGCCAAAGTAGACATCCCAATGTATGAAGGAAATTTGGATGTTTAAGAGCTTCTGGATTGGATAAGATCCATGGACAAATATTTCGACTATGAAGATGTTGATTAGGAGAAAAAGGTTAGACATTTTGTCACCAGACTAAAAGGACATGCAACACTGTGGTGGGATGAACTGCAGGATGAGAGGAGAAACAAAGGCAAACAAAAGATAAATAATTGGGGCATAATGGTAGCCAAAATGAAGGCTAAATTCATGCCCAAAGATTATCAGATAAATCTGTTCAGGAAGTTGGAGAACCTGAGATAGAAGGGTATGACAGTGAAAGAGTACATGAAGGAGTTCTACAAGCTGAATATCAGGACTAAACAAAGAAATAAATATGAAGAAAAGGTTTCCAGATATATAAATGGCTTGAGGTATGAAATCTAGGATGATATAAGCATGATGTCAGTAAGGATAGTATAAGATGATTATCATATTTCTCTGAAGGAAGAGGAGAAGTTGGCCAAGAAATAGAGTCAACGAAACAGAGGCAGAAGCCCAAGAAAAGGCAAGGGAGTTTCCAATGATAAGAAACAAAATTCCAAAGACAAGACAGATAAACCACACAGTCACTCAGAAAGAGGAGGAAGTTCCTTAGGAAGACAAGGTGGTGGAAGAAGGTATTCTATAGGAGGAGGAAGAAGCAGAGTAGGAGAAGTAAGGTGTTATGCCTATGGAAAGACAGGAAACATGTCTTGGGAATGTCACGAGAAGAAGAAAGAAGGAGGTGAAGCTCACATTTCAAAAGCACAGAAAAGGAATTTTGAAGAAGAAGGTGCAGAGGATGGAACATCCCTGATGTTGAGGAAGGTTCTCTTAAAACTAGAGTTGGAAATTGAAAAGCCAGTGCAGAGGAACAGTCTATTCAGGACAACTTGCAACACTAAAGACAGAGTATTCAAGGTGATAATTGACAGAGGGAGCACTGACAACTTAGTATCCACAGATATGGTGGAGAAATTGGAGATGGAGACAACTTCACATCCAAATCCATATAAAGTCACATGGTTGCAGAAAGGACACCAGGTAATGGTCACTAAACAATGCCTCGTTGAGTTTAAAATAGGTGGATATAGAGATGATATTCTATGTGATGTAATTCCCATGGACGTATGTCATGTTTTTTTGGGAAGACCATGGCAGTTTGACAGAAATTGCATTCATGATGGGAGGAAAAATACATACACCTTGGAAAAGAATGGTAGGACACACATGTTGTTGCCAATAGAGGAGAGGAAAGTAAAAGAAGAATCCATCACAAGCATACTTTTCATGAGTGGGAAGTAACTCCTGAGTGAATTCAAGAAGGGATAGGAGCTGCAGTGTATTGTGGTGAGGAAACCCAAAGTTATCCTTACAAGTACTTCGATGGATGATTTACCTGAGGAAATTCAAGAGTTGTTGGAGAAATTCGCTGACATAGTAGTGGATGAGTTTCCTAACTCATTTCCACCCATCAAAAGTATCATCCATCATATTGATTTGATACTAGGAGAAAGTCTTTGAAGAAAAGAAGCATACATATTGACACCTCAAGATAATGAGGAGGTAAAGAACTAAGTCCAGGAATTGTTAGACAAGGGTTTGGTTAGATAAATATTGAGTCCATGCACAGTACCAACTATGCTAAGTCCAAAGAAGGATGGAGGATGGAGAATGTGTACAGACTCGAGAACCATAAACAAGATCACCATCATGTATAGATTTCCTTTACCAATAATGCATGACTTAATGGATTGTTTAAGTGGAGAAATTTGTTTTTCTAATATAGATTTGAAAAGTGGATATCACCAGATAAGGATGAGATAAGGTGATGAGTGGAAAACCGCCTTTAAGACAAATGAAGGGTTGTATGAGTGGCTTGTTATGACATTTGTCTTAACAAAATCCCCAAGTACTTTGATGAGGTTGATGAATGAAATACTGAAAGATTTCATTGGAAAGTTTGTGGTTGTATATTTGGATGATATATTGTTCTTTATCAAGACTAAAGAGGAGCATTTGAGACATCTGACATTAGTGATGAGGAGAATACAACAGGAGAATTTGATGATAAATCTAAAGAAGTCCTCTTTTATGAAGGATGAGCTCATTTACTTGGGTTTTGTGATCTCTTCGAATGAATTGAAGATGGATCCAGAGAAGGTGAAAGCAATCAAGGAATGGCCATCACCAAGGATTATGTTTGAAGTGAGAAGCTTCCATGGACTAGAAAGTTTCTATAGGAAGTTCATCATAAATTTCAGTGGAATTTGTGCCCCAATGATGGATACAGTGAAAAAGAGGCACAAGTATTTTAAATGGATAGAGGAGGCCGAGAGGAGATTCAATATATTGAAGGAGAAGATAACAAAACGACCAATTTTGGTCTTGCCAAATTTTTGAAACACATTTGCAATTGGAGCAGTCTTGAGCCAGGATAATAAACCAGTTGCATATTTCAGTGTGAAGATGAATGAGACTAAGAGAAAGTACTCCACATGTGATAAATAATTTTATGTTATAATTCAAGCCTTGAAGAAATGGAGACACTACCTTGTTCCAAAGGAATTTGTCTTTTATAGTAATTACCAAGATTTACAATTCATAACTAGATAGGAAAAATTGAATCAAAGGCACACAAAGTGGATTTAGTTTATGCAGAATTTTACTTTTGTCATAAAACATATTTATGGAAATGCCAACAAGGTTGTTGATGCATTGAGCAGGAGATGTTTGATTCTGCAGGAGTTTCAGGTGAAGACCTTAGGGTTTGAACACCTTAAGTAAATGTACAATGATGATCTAGATTTCAAGGAATCATAYGAAGCATGTGCAAATGATTTGTTGAGAGACARGAGCCAGTGGATAGAGTATATGATTCAAGAGGGAWTTTTGTTCAAGGGAAATGAGTTGTGCGTACCAAAATGCTCAATGAGGGATAACCTTTTGAAGGAAAATCATAGTGGAGGATTGGATGGACATTTYGGCCATGATAAAACATTTGCATAGCTGAGMMATGMAAATTACTAGCCATTTATGAGAACAGAAGTGATAAAGTTTGTAAACARATGTAGAATATGCCAAAATGCAAARGGTAAAAGATAGAACACTAGATTGTATCAACCAATTCCAATACGAGAGAGGCCTTGGGATGMAATAACCATGKATTTTGTGTTGGGAMTACCAAGAACAMAAAGAGGATGTGATTCCATATTTGTGGTGGTGGATAGATTTTCAAAGATGGCACACTTTATCCCATGCCAGAAAACTAGTGATGCAACACATGTTGCAAATTTATTTTTCAAGGAAGTTGTTCGACTTCATGGATTAACCAAAAGTTTTGTCTCAGACAGAGATACCAAATTCGTTGGTCATTTCTGGAGAACATTGTGGAAGAAGTTGGGGACAGATTTTTCCTTCATCTCATCTTATCAACCTCATACAGATGGAAAAACTGGTGTGGTGAACAGAAGTTTGGGAAACTTATTGAGGAGTCTGGTTACTGAGCATCATAGTCAGTGGGACCAAATTCTTCCACAAGAATAATTTGCATACAATGATTCACCAAATAGGAACACTGGGAAGAGCCCATTCCAAATATTCTATGGAATACAGTCAAGAGGAGTAGCTGAGTTGAGAGACTTGGGACAGAGTGAGATCAAAAGCATTGGAGCAGAAGATTGTTCTGCATAAATGCATAAGCTCCATAGCCAGATCATAGATCAGTTGCAAAACTTTAGCCATGATTACAAGCACAGAGTTGATCAACATTGCAGAGAGCTTCAATTTGAGGTAGGAGATCAGGTTCTAGCACACCTCAAGAAAGAAAGGTTTCCAATAGGAACATATAACAAGTTGAAGATGAAGAAGATAGGACCATGTAAGATCTTAAGGAATTTTGATGCAAATACCTATGAGATTGAGCTACCAGATGATGTGGGATTATCACCCATATTCAACATATAAGACCTGTATCCTTACAGGGAAGATGACACAGAGAGATCAGAAGATCAAGAGAAGATTCAATGGGAAAAGAAAATCCCTATAGCAGAGAATCCACGGATGGAGAAGATTGTTGATAAGAGGATTGGCAAGAAGACCAAGAGGAATACCTTTTTTAAATGTTTGGTCAAATGGAAGGGACACCCTATAGAAGATGTTAGTTGGGAAAATGAAGTTGATATCCAGAAGCATGGAAAGTCAGTGCAGGAGCTCATCGACAGGAGTCCATGAATTTTTGGCCAGGGGATTATGATGCAGGAGCATCGTCAGCAAGCATACGTGGAGAGACATCTCAGTGCCTTAGCACATCGTTGATTCATTTTAGAATCTTAATCGTTGGATTTTCTTGCAAATCATTTTTTGAAATGACTGGAAAATGAAGAAGATCAAACGCTTGAAAGTTTAATGATCATGAATGATCTAGGAGTTTCACTCCTAGACTTTAATGTAACCAAAATTAAGTTGAACCCTAAGAACCCTTTAGGATAAATAGAGGTTTTGTATGCTTGAATGGGGCTGCTGCAAGTTAGTAGGATATTGTTGCGATTTAGTTGTTGTTGAGTTTTTAGTTGTTGTTTTTATCATATTTTTAGCCATATTTCATTTGAATGAATATAACAAAGGAAAATTGATCCAAGTACATGGTGTTTCTATTGTTTACAATTTCCTGTTATTTTATTTTCATCAATGAATGAGTTATGTTGTTAAGTATATGAAACTGTGAAGTGTTTAGTTAAGTTTCAATTGTTTCTCTTCATTGCGTTCATGCAAGGTGTGCATACAATCTGTAAGGAGTGCATTGATAGAGTCTGTTTTGACTCAGAAGCTTAGAAGAGATAGCATGAAACTTCCCCTTTGCAAGGAGTGTAAAGTGACTACTGCAAGGCATGCATATTCATCCGCAGGAAGCTAAGTGTTGCGTAAGAATCTATTGCAAGGGGTGCAGAGATCCGAAATTTGACTAAGTGTCGAAGTATCCATCTGAGGGGTCAAAGGGTTCAAGAAGTGAAGCTCGAAAGAGATAACGGGAAGCTTAGACCGAGTGTTACAAGAAGTCACAGGGCCAAGAATCGACTAAGTGTTAAGAACTAGACTACGAAGCGCAAGGAGTGTGTATAGAGATTTATTTTGAAGAAATAACTAAGTCTAAATTTCATCAGAGATTCCAAGTTTGCAAGGATTGCGTCGGAATCAAGCTCAGGAGAGACAGTGACCAAGAATCAACATGAAAGGAGGAATATGTTGAAACTTGCAAAGTGATGGTTGAGATCCATTCAAAAGAAGTGAGACCATTCTAGGCCATCGGATCTGGGAAAAGTTACGTGATTGTTAACCGTGGGTTCCTTCAGGGATTCGCAGATCAAAGGATTCAAATTCTAGAGGAGTCAAGACTCTCGAAACCCAAAGTTGTGAAGATATCGCTACCATTGGTTGTCAGAAGAGGAGAGAACCATAGATCTGGTTCTGAGTAACTCTGTCATTTCAAAGTTAGCATAGAAAGAAACTTGTTGCATGCTAGGTAGTCGAAACCCGAAGTCACAAAGAGATCACCACCATTGATTTTTGGAGGGGACGTGAACTGTATATCTGGTTCTGATTAACTCCGCAGGTTCAGAGTCCACGTAGAAAGAGACCAATTTCACTCAAGGCAGCTGAAATTCGAAGTCGCAAAGCGCAAATAGATCACCATCATTGGTTGTCAGAGGGGGTGAGAACCGTAGATCTGGTTCTAAGTAACTTCTTTGTTTCGGATTTCATGTAGAAAGAAACCAGTTGCATGCTCGGCAGTCGAAACCTAAAGTCATGAAGCATGAATATATCACCATCGTTGGTTGTCGGAGGGAGCAACAACCATAGATGTGGTTCTGAGTAACTCTGTCATTTCGGAGTTTGCGTAGAAAGAAACTGGATGCATGTTAAGCAGTCGGAACCCAAAGTTGTGAAGTGCTTGCAAGCTTAGCCACAAACCATAGCTTGAGGTCACGTGAAGGGGTGGGACGAGAAAAAAGGGGCTAGCGCCTAGAAACGCGGAGTTTGTAAAAGCGATAAGGAAGGGGCCCACGAGTTCCATAGGACCCGTGGATAAAGAGAAAAATAGAACTATGGAAATAATTCCATGACCATTTAAGGTCTAAAAGACCTAATATATCTCAAAAGATTAATATCCTTGACCGGGAGGTCGTGGACTCTTTAGGAGAGAAGGTGTTAAGCCCTAATATTGGTTCACTACCACTTAATTGGGGCATATTAGATTAGTAATGTTATTTTATTTATGTTGGCTTTAGGACATTATTTGTGATTTATATTAGTAATGTTATTTTATTTATGTCGGCTTTAGGCCATTAAAACCTCCTAGTCTCCTATATATACCAAGGAGACATTTTCATTTTGAATCATCTTGT
>JZKD02S1213662.1:0-12485 GCA_000966675.3 Picea glauca | reverse complement strand
AACCATAAGAACGCAGGTTGATAACGGAGTTCGGCACAACTTTTGCCTACGTCTCCAGGCCTTTTTCCTTGTGGGGAAGGCTTCTTTATTTCTGCTCAAGTGCTCAAAATTACATCTCAGCAGTGCCAAATGGCTACAAGACTGATCTGGTATTGTTGTCCCAGATCTCAAGAACCCTGCAAAATAAACGGCATGCAAAACTGATGCTCCAAGCTCCCAGAAACGATCCGACAGCGTCTCCACCTCAAAGGCTTCTCTGCATCAAACTGACTTTGGCTTGGCTTTCCTTCAGCATAACTCTGCTCTGAATGACTGTGTTTGGCCTCAAACAGGCCTGGTTTATATAGCCTTGGAGTTGGTTTCACATCCCTAACTTCCTCCAAGAATCTGGCCTCCAAAAATGCCCAATATCCCCCAAAAATGGAGTAAATCTGCTAATATTAGGCATAATTAAACCAAAAAACCCAATTCTGTTTAAAAAAACCCACTTCATAAAGTATTATTGGGCCGCAACCCCCAAATATCAGGCGCGCGCCCCTTTGGCTGGTCGCATGGGCGCCATATGCCCACGCCCATAGCGTTGGCCCCCTATTCCACGCTAGCACCCGGTCTTATGGCTTTTTATTTGGAACCGTAGCTTAACACCCCGCGTGTTATATGGCTGGCCCCCGGGTTTTATGGCGTATACATGTGGCCACGGTTCAACAAACTTAACCCCTGCGCCAATGTTCACGGTCGTGGCATCATGCCCGCGCTCCAGGTTCTATTGCATAGTCACATGGTTTATGTCGAGGGCTGGGGCTAAGCCCCAGCCCTTTACCCCGCGGCTTTAAACCTTGCTCTAATTTAAATACATATGTGCTCGATTACATAACAAGTTCCACCGGCGGGGCGGGTGGCTAGCCCAGCCCTGCCAGTCCTTTCGGTCACCCGGAGGTCGCGGGTTCAATCCCCGGTGACATACCAAACCAAATTTTACAACATATAACCAACGAACCAATAATGGGGTGCCACGTGGTAGCCCTTGACTGGGCCACGTGGCACCCTTACCGACCAATCGGATCATGCCACGTGTCAACACGTGATTCGCCCACGCCTGTCGCCACGTCGTCTCTGTCGTACTGCCACGTCGTCGACCGTACTTCCACCTGTCATCCCATGTGTCTGCCCCGTCAGCGTGCCACGTCAGCAGATGACGTCATCCTGCCACGTGTCACCCTTCCAGTGGTGACACGTGTCACCTCCGTACTGGTCCAACTGTACTTCCAAACGGCCAAATCCGCCTGACATGTGTCGCGTCCTGGTGATGCCATGTGTCGTGCTCTGATACCACCACGTCAGTTGTACGGACATGCCACGTCAGCTGTACGGACGTGCCACGTGGACTATATGGACTGTACAGTCATCCCCTTTTTTTTGCATGTTTGACTTTTCGGACAGAACGCGATATCTTCTCCAAACGGACTCTGTTTGATGAAGTAAATATACCACCGGAATCAGGAAGACGAGACGGACGCAATGGAATAGGTTTCGTCACATTCCGAGCACTTTCATTTTTGAGCATTTTTCAAGCCCTATCAGGCTTCTGGATCCGATTTCGGATCACTGTTCAAGCTAAGTCCTTCACACAATTCTTTCACCAATTCTCCAATGAATCTTGCTTAACCTTTTCCATGAGAATTCCAACAATATATAAGAGAGAATGAGATGGTTACTTAGATAACAATGATCCCACAATATCAGGGAAACCAGTACAAGGATAACCATTCAAATGCCAACCCATTCTTCTAGAAGATTCCCTTCTAGAACCATCTAGAATTCATCTTTTTCCAAGCTTTAAAACAAGTTCGCACCCTATCTATGTAGCACAGTTCGAGAAGTTCACACCCTAGCTTAAGGCAACCTACGAGAATGGGTCATTCTAGCACCCTAGGATATTAGCAACCTGGGAACTCTCTTCAAAAGTAAGTCTTCTGGGAAGAGATGAATGTCACTTTTCTCAGGAGAAATTTCTTATGAGGAGCCTGAGTACACCATCATCAATACACCATCATGATGACCAAAATCATGGGTAATAGAATGCCCCCCAAAGTATGAGGCTGGAACCAGTGACAGCCGAAAGACTTTGTAAATTGCTTGTGTGTGTCGGAAACTAGGAGCACATCTAATCGGAAACCTGCGAACAACCAAGCATCTGCAGAATATCAAATATACTAATTCTGAGGTAGGAATTCCCATACTCAGATCACAGACGGATGACATTATAGACATGGGTCATGGCCACCAATAATACACTGTGGATCCATGCCATCAAAATACAGCATAGCCACCAGGAATACACTGTGGATCTATGCGAGAAAATTCAAATTGAGACGACATAGCCACGAGACATAAAAAGTGGATCTATGTGTCGTAAATTATACATAATCCATCGCAACCTGGACAAAGAAATGATATCCAGGGTCTTCAATCTCGTCACCCAAAAGTATGAATCTAACCATGTGATTACATGTGTTGAAGTCAAACATGGCAGAAACCACTTGATTACCGGTCATTGATGAAACCGTTAACAAGTGCAAGGGAAATCACCAATAATGTCAATGACTCCCAAAGTACTCTAGTACAATCCATCGAGTGTGAGTGAATGAGTTGAAGTCGAACATTCGATGGAATCTTTCGATCAGGGGTCAATGATGTAAACCCACTGTCAAAAGCGAGGAAACCTGCCATTGAGGCATGCAATTTCCAAGGTACCAAAGAATTTCTAAGTCTTGTTTCTGGATAATGAGCTGAAATCAATCGAACAAAACTCGTCACAAGAGGGCCTTGATGTATCCCCCATCAATGACACGAAATGAGTAATAGATTTTGAAGGTGAAATAGAGTATGATGTAAGTTGGACTGGACACAAGGAAGGTCGACACGAAGAAAATGGACAACTATAGATGGCCGACTCAATAAAGGTTTCAGATGAACTTCTCTTGAACATATGAACGACACAACCAATGATTTGGCAGCATTGACTCAGAGACGACACAGGGAATGACCTTGTAGCAAATCAAATGAGAGACAAATGGATTTCCCAAACCGGCTTCAAATATAATGAATAGGGGGGGTCATGTTCAACAGCGACACTTACTGCTAATTAATATGAAGACGAGAACATATCCCTTTCCCAAATTTTCCCCCACCATTTATGGCGAGTACCTCTTTATTTTTACGCAAGCTTGAGGAGGATAACATATGCTTGTTGATATAAGCTTATCCTTCAGATAAGTCCTTCGGAGTATGTTTAACGAACCCTAGGAAGGAGTGGTTTGGTCCCATTACGGGTCTGTCGATGTTTGTTTAACGAGTCCAAAGATAGAAAACTCGAAGGTTTTTCATGATTATAGAGTCTGGAAAAACACTTAAAAGAGAACTCTCTCAATTCCTTTTTCGCAAAATAGTCTGATGAGACTGAAAAAGAGATAAATTATCGCTCACCAGACGCTTTCTTCAAATACTTTATCGAGCGTGAAAATAGCAAGGTCGCTCAGCTATCTTTTCATGTTTAGAGAGTCTGAAAAGAGCTTAAAGAGGACTCCAGGGGGGTTCCTTTTTCRTATAACCTTGTTGAGCCCRAAAAAGTGATAAAAGTATGCTCGATCGCGTTCTCATGTATTTTCGAGCGTGAGAACGGACAAAGACCAAGCTCGAGGTTTTATACAAAAACCATAAAAAACAATCAAAACATGCGATGAAGAAGAAAAAATATGTCCGCATCCCTGTATATGAACATCGAAGTCGTTATGCCTATAAAAGTTGCACTCAAAAGGGCATTAGGGTTTAGGTTTGGGGTATGTCTTGATCTCATGTATCACAATGTCGGGTTCGATACCCGGCATTTCTTCATAGCTCCAGGTGAAGATGTCACAAAACTCTTTGAAAAGGGATGTGTAGGTGACGATTTCGTCAGAAGAACACGAAGCTGCGATATGGACATTTTCGACAATTCCAGGTTTGATAGATATGTCGAAGGGAATAGTGGGCGAGATATTGCTTAATTTCCCTTCAGAAAACACATCGTGTGTGGACTCGGGAACGGTCGAGATGACGACAATAGTCAACGGGGTCGAGATCCGTTGGTAGTTCTCAATGGTATGTTTCTCTAGAAAGAGGATGGAACAGTGATGTCCATCATTCCAAGGGGTGTCCTCCATAACATACATGATCATCTTATCTGTGGGAAAAATGAAATGGAAAGGATCTGGAGATAACTCACCAAGAGAGGGAGTAGAAGGGATTGTCGAATGAATTGCCTGATAGGCAGATTCGACCGGACTTAACAGCATTTCATCGCCATAACGAAGATGATCTCCAGGGTCAGGTACTATCCATGGGTCGTGAGACGCAGGAAGTTCTTGAATCAAGATGGATATCATGTTGATTGATGCAACGGACGAGCGTGGAACATCGGGCAGTGGAATGGGGAAAGTACCCATTAACAAAGAGTCTTTTAGAAGGCCTACACTGACGTTCTCATAACCCGGTGGGGTTTTAGCGATGAACGGTACGTGGCCAGTACAGGTATCGAAATTAAAGAAGGCTAGTTGGTCGATGGTGATGACCTTTCCTTGATGTGGGAAATGTACCACATGGAAAAGGGTCGACACATCTATGCGCATGGAATCGATCCAGTTGTGGCCAAGCAGAAGATTGTAATCAAGGGGAGCGTCAAAGACTTCCACTTCGACTTGGACCGTTTTGTCTTCTAACGTGATGGGAAACGAAGGAAGGACACCATAGGGCTTAAAACCAGAGCCATTGAAGGCTTTAAGAGTATTATGGGATTCATTCAAAGAGGGAGAGCCAATGGCTTTCCAGTAGGTAAGAGACATAACACACATCGAGGCACCCTCGTTGATAATGGTTCGACAAATGTTTTTGTCAGAGACAATCACTTGGATCTGGAATGCAAGTTGAGGGGGTAACCTTGGAATGTGATCTTCCAAGTCAAAAATTATTAAATTTGTATCTGTCGGGTCGATTCCACCAATAGCTTTCAACAGTGCCTTTCGTTGTGTGGGACAACTTTGAAGGACTTCGAGGGTTGACATCCCAGAAGGTGCTTGGGCAAGATCTTCAACAATGTTGTAGTTCTGGGCAGCACGAGTATGAGGATTGAAAGCCGATTTTTGAACGACACCCTTTGGGGGGGGTCGAAGAACTGTGTCAAGGCTCAATCGTGGAGAGGGTTGTACCAAGGAAGGAGGTAGATCATCAACCTTCTCTTTAGAGGGAGAATAATCTTTGGCTCGAGTAGTGAGTGCAATGTCGCTCTGCTTTGAATCACCATTACACATCAAAACATAGGATGTAGTAGAAGATGAGGGTTGGTCATGAATGACCAACTGAGCCTGTTGTTGAGACGGGAAGGGTTGGGACAAAATGGTTGGACCAGGTGGTTTTGGAGCTCCTTGAAGGAAATTAGTGACCTCGGTGCGTCGTGGAAAATCCTTCGTGTAGTGATCATCACCACAGATAAGACAAGGGTATCAAGGTTTGCGCTTATCCCGATCATCAACATGTGTAGTTTTGGTTCGCTCTGCTTGAGAAGTATTTTTGTCCTCCTTATTCTTACCCCTTCCCTTTTTGGATTTGTTTTTACCGGCTGGGGTAGATTGAACTGCATTTCGCTCAGAAGTCTTGTCGGTGGGAGGGGCAGGAGACGAAGCCTTTTGAACATTAGAAGAAGCAGGTTTGGGGTTGGTGCTTGAGGCGGAATGTGGTTGGGCCTGGAAAGTGCCAATCACACCGTCAGTTGCATGCGAAGCAACTGGAGTAGTTGAAGTGGCAGAAGTGGAAGGACGAGGTAAGTCAGGTAGTAAATCGTAAAGGGTACCCGTTTGTGAGTAAGCAAGGTCAAGGTATTGAGCACAACTTATGGCCTGCTCTTCCGTGACTACTCCACCCATGGTGATATCACGATCGATGTCGTTCACAAATTATTTTGTGAACCACTCTGCCAGCAACTGATGGGGGAGTTTGAGTTTAATGAGACGTCGTCTCCATCACCACTCATGAATGTGATCAGATATATGAGTGGCTTTGTTTTGTTTGAAAGAACTCAAAATCTCGGTCCCCGTCTCATAACGGATCGGTAACTGGTAGTGTGTGAGGAAATCCATAGCTAGGGTGTTGAAGTCAGTGAAGAAACCTCGTGGTAATTAAATATACCACTTCACAGCAGAACCTGTGAGGGTTCATTGAAAAAGAAGTAAATGAATAGAGTCATCCATCAACGAGTTGGATGAACACCAGAGGTGAAAAGTCATGACGTGATTGTTCGGGTCCTCTCCCGCTTTGTCGTCGAATTTAGGTATGTCTTATGGTAGCTTGGATGGTATAGCAGGCCATTGGGGAGAGTGAGGAATTGGATCATTTAAAATCATTGACAAATCTGGAAGATCCAAAGTGGCCAAGAAGGGTAATTGTCGATTCACCTGCGGGTACTGGTGGCTTTGGGGAGGAAGCCCCGTCGACAAACCAGTAGGACCATAAGCAGTTTGCATATAATGTGAAGACCCAGGAAGATTCAGTGGTGGTTGGAGAGGATAGTAGCTCATGGGATTGTATCCTGGAACACGGACGTGAGTTTGAGCATTCGAGCCCCAAATGGGATTAAACGTACCCGGATATGGTTGGCCCAGACTAGGGGGTATCACAGATGCAGCTGGAAACTGTTTCCCCCCAGTCAATTGAGGAGGATGTTGTATCAATTGATTCCAATACTAGGCCAAGGACGGAGGTATGTTTTGTCCATAAGGTGGGGTCGGTCCTCCTATCGAAGGTGGTGTTCCAATTGGGGGCAATGTTCCAATTGGAGGTTGTGTTCCAATTGGGATTTGCGTTCCAATAGGAATTTTCCCTCTGAGAGGGGGTTGAGTCATACCACCTTGGTGAAATTGTGCACCGACGGGAATCTGGTAATGTGGTGTGAATGACGGAATAGTGCCACTAGGATTAATACTTCCAGTGGAGGACGAGAGAGGTCCTCCAAAAGGAAATTGAGGGAGTGTCGGAATAAAACCGGGAAGAGAGTGCCCAGAAGAAGAAGGACCGCCAGGAGAGCCAGATGGGGTTTGCATAGGAGTGGCAATGGAAGCATTCAACGCACGGTATCCAAGTGGTAATGTTGGGGTGACGTTGGGCATTCGCGGTGTGTTGATTGGGGTGAGACTAACTGCGGTAAACCCATTGTTAACACTCGTAGTATCTGTATGATGGGCCATTTCTATAGGGATGGTCAAGATGTGGTCAGATCGTGGGGTGTCTGTACCAGGAAAATAATAGGTAGTAGTAAATGGTACTGTCTCTGGGCTAGAGATTTTGAAAATCATAAGTGAGATGATTTCGGAAATCACAGTTGAACCTAGACCAAAAAGGTCCCGTCAAAAAACACCCGTAGACCAAAAAAGATCTTGGCCTTCTATGCCTGGAAAGGGTCCAACCGGTGATCCAGAAGACGTAACAACTAAGTCTCCGGAAGAATTCAGTCGCATAAATGGTCACTCAGAATCAGGGTGAAGTCGAAAGTCCTCTAGGGTATTGGTAATTCGAAAATATTCTATAGAGTCAGTTCATTCCACTTGTGGCGTGGTGACGGCTGGGACTTCACTTTGCCGAGGAGAGCCCTCAGGTGAACTTGTAGGTAAGGGTTGAGAACCTTCCAGATGCTCTAGAGATAAACCCTGCATTCTACGTGAATGACGTGGAGGAGCTATTGTAAATGAGTGACAAACTTACAAACAAAATCGTATGGTCAACTTTGGTAAACAAACAGCATGCGCTAGTAAACAAAATCTAGGAAACAACACCAAGCAAACAAGACCTTCTAATTCTGAAGTTACTAGTTGGTGATGAAATCCAACGTCGCAACAACGAGACGAGAAGGGGTTGGGCTAAGGTGGAAAAGTTACGTTGATGACCTACTTAACGAACTTACACCCTGGTGAAATCTCCCACACATAATCATGGGTATACCCTCCAAGGAGCCCGAGTGATTTTGGCCAACATCGATTCCAGGTACTGTGAAGACTTTCCCCTTCACAGTCACCTTGTGTAAGACCCTATAAATATAGGCCGCTAAGGTTACCACCGACAGCAATAAATCCTAGGGGGACAATCGACAGTCCAATCCACACGCAAGGGCAGGGTATCTAGCCCAAAATCAACTCAAAAGGATTCCACTCATCATTTTGGGTATACCTCCAAGTGATCACCGTAATACGTGAAATCTCTACATCGATATCAACAAAGTAGGGTGAGTAACTCTGTCAATATCAATGTGACCTCGTGTTTGATCCTTGTGTGAGAAGGGCTTCCCAGGACAAGATGTTGTAAATGGAATTTGACACTCCTTAACACAAGATGCTATTGTGTGTTTTGTGCTTTGGAGAGTGCATCTCTCTTCCTATTCCAAAGCGCTAGCCTAGCTAAGTGTTGGTGTAATAGAGCCCTAGAAAAGAGTCACTAGTTAAATTTTATAATTGCACAGTGTTATTAAGAGTTGTTGTTACTCAAAGGAAGCGGAGATGAAACTGATCTTGTATGAGACTCTGACCCAACGATGCATGGATAAGAATTAAATATATCAATTTTCGTTCAATGAATCCTATGTATGGGAGGGAAAGAGATGTTTTCCGGATCAATCCTTGAACTACAATACACAATTTCCTTTAAAATGCAATTGCAACAAATCACGCATCAATAACAATTCTCCATTGTTTCTTTTTCAATAATTTCAACAATTGATTTTCAATACTTTCAAAAAAGAAAATGCTTTTGAAAGAAAAACATTGTTCACTTTTCAAAAAGGACCTACACCATGATGGTGAGAGTGAATAAAACCAAAAACTAATGAACAAGCAATAGACAAAAAACCAAACCAATCTTTCAATGGAAACAAAAATAACAAGCATACCAAACTAGCCTTTTCAATTGCATGAAAAAAATGATCTTTCAAATAATAAGCAAATGATAAAG
Organism: Picea glauca; assembly: GCA_000966675.3. Lineage (NCBI taxonomy): Eukaryota > Viridiplantae > Streptophyta > Pinopsida > Pinales > Pinaceae > Picea > Picea glauca. The sequence goes on along the minus strand of JZKD02S1213662.1, from coordinate 3,458 downwards.
ACAAAGAAGCTCAGCTTTCAACCGATCATCGGTTCTTAACCAAACAAGCACACTCAGATTCTAAAATCAGAGAGTATATCTTTGCCGAGAAAAGTCAAGAAATGAAAGTCAAGAAAAATGGATAGGGAAATCCTTTGATTTCCTAAGACTATTCGTGCACAACATCCGAAGACAAGAAAACATCAATCAATGGTCCAAGAAACTCTTTTTAGGCACCTATACTGATCTGGGCAGTTGATCATGCAAAAGTCTTAAACCCAAAATTTTGAAAAAAGGGTTCGCATGCTGAGAGTATTACACAGTGCGAGAATAAGTCATTCTCGCAGGCCAGCTTTGAGCAGAGTGCGAGAACCTCGCACTAGACCTAAAAGCAGGGTGCAAACCTAATAGATTCTCGCAGGCCACTGTGGAGTGCAGTGCGAGAATGTCTGAAACTAATCAATTTTTTGGAAAAAGACACAAAATTTGAAGAGGCCTATGGACCCAGAGGGTCTACCAGGGTATCTTGAAGACTCAGAGATTGATATGAATGGAGAAAGGTAATGCAAGAGTAAATGGCCAAGGAAAAATACCAAAAACCACAAAGAAAATGAGTTGTTCCCCAGCGGAGTCACCAATTTTGTTATCGGACTAATCGGTAGGTGTGGACACTAACAGATCTCCCTAGATCCACCTGGATCTAGAACAAAACAGGAAAGGAAATGACTCTTTCCCTAAGTTTTGACCATTGAATTAGCTAGTAGGAAGGAACAAGTAACATACCTTTGTATCGCTTCCTAGGGTCTCTGTTGCTCCCACTTCGCTCCGATGTTCTCGTGAGATCAATACCAAGACAACACAAACCAACCAAAGTGAAGATAGCAAAATATATTCAACAGTCAATGTATGTGTATGATCAAGGAATTACACAATAAAGTGAGAATGACTTTATGGGAAAAGGACATTTTGTTGTATCATATTAATCGAAAGTAGAAGATACAACCTGATCGCCTTGATGTCGCAAGCTTCCTTTCGGTGGCTCTTAGCTCCAACACACACACTTTCTCGATCCTGGTATGAAGAAGATCAAATCCTCTTGATAGACTTTCTAGAGTCTCCAAGCTCCTGTTCAAGCTAAGCCCTTCACACAATTCTTTCACCAATTCTCCAATGAATCTTTCTTAACCTTTTCCATGAGAATTCCATCAATATATAGGAGAGAATGAGATGGTTACTTAGATAAGAATGATCCCACAATATCAGGGAAACCAGTACAAGGATAACCATTCGAATGCCAACCCATTCTTCTAGAAGATTCCCTTCTAGAACCATCTAGACTTCATCTTTTTCCAAGCTTTAGAACAAGTTCGCACCCTAGCTATGTAGCACAGTGAGAGAAGTTCACACCATAGCTTAAGGCAGCCTACGAGAATGGGTCATTCTCGCACCCTAGGATATTAGCAACCTATGAACTCTCTTCAAAAGTAAGTCTTCTGGGAAGAGATGAATGTCACTTTTCTTAGGAGAAAGTTCTTATGAGGATCCTGAGTACACCATCATCAATACACCATCATGATGACCAAAATCATGGGTAACACTATTCACTGACGTTCATGCTAAAATCAGGGCTTGTGTCAAGTGCCATAAATTCTCAGAAAAACAACAGCTCAAGTCCTTACCTTTGAAGCATGTGGCAACTACAAGACCTTTTCAACAATGGGGCCTAGATTTTATTGGGGAAATTCATCTGGCTTCTAGTGGTCAGCACAGGTGGATCTTGACTGCCACAGATTACTTTACCAAGTGGATAGAAGTTATCCCCACAAGGAGAGATTCTCACAAAGTAATCATTGGTTTTATTGAGGAAATTATAGCAAGGTTTGGTTGTCCGAAAAGAATTGTCACTGATAATGTTGCATCCTTTAAGGCCGAACCATTGATTCAATTCTGTGAGCAGTTTGGAATTGCATTGATTCACTCAACTCCTTACTACCCCCAAGGGAATGGACTAGCAGAATCCTCTAACAAGAGCCTTATAAAGATCATAAAAAGATTGTTAGAAGACAATAAGAAAGCTTGGGATTCATAGCTCAAGTTTGCTATGTGGGCTAACAGAGTGACAACAAAAAGGTCTCTTGGTGTCTCTCCTTTTCAACTTGTATATGGAGTTGAGGCCATATTTCCTTCTCAGCTGGACTTACCTGTTGTTGGGAAATAATACCCTACGGACTAGCAAGCTAGGGTTAGGCTTGCATGCAGATCATGACCTTAAAGAAATCACTTTTAACCTATTACCCCGAAACTCAAAACCCCTTTTTCACACACAAGCATAGAAAGGACCTACTAACCTTTTTACTGATGTTTGGTGTAGATCCTCCGTTGCGCTTTGTCCGCTTGCTTGCGCTGCTCCTTCCAAATACAATCCTGCAATCAAGACAAAACACTACGCATGCATGCTATTTTTCTACTTGAGGGTTAGAGATTAAGCATAAATCAAATAAAACATATAAAACTCATGCATTGGGACGGAAAAAGTATTCTTTATTATTTCAAGATGAATCAACTTACAATCAATGTTGAGACCGGCCACCCTTCCTTGATCCTGATCCTGGGCTCCTCCTCTTCTTTGTCCTCCAACTGCTTTTCTTTAATTCTCCTTAAGCTTGAGAAAAGGCTAAAGGGTTGGGACAAATGGATTCGGCAATTGGGTAGAGTTTATTCGCTATCTTTTTCCTCCTCCAAATAGTACCCCTACCCCTTCTTTTATAGTCTAGAAGGAGCTAGGGTTTTGGACGAACTCTCGGCCATGCATGGCCGGGAGTTTCAGTTAACTGCCCCATATCTTTTTGTCCCGTCAGCAACTTTCTTGTTTTTGTGTTTTGTTAGGTAAACGCGGGTTGTAGTGGGTCTGATAGCGTTCACACCTGGGATGTAGTGGGTCTGCTAGCATTCACACGTGGGCTGTAGTGGGCCTGCTAGCATTTTCTTTTGGATAAACGCGGGTTGTAGTGGGCCTGCTAGTGTTTACTTTTTAAAAATGGATTTTTTAGAAGAGTTGTTCAGTAGTTTTTTGGAAAAGAAGGGATATGAGTTAGCCTGATGCCAGGTAATCATGTGTGGTGCAATTTAGGGTTATAACAGATGCTCCCTAATGTGTGAGGTCAGAAGAGCATCTGATGGCCAAAATACATTACCAATCTCTTACCAATCTGTACTGATATGCTGAATGAGTGAGCCAAAGAATCAGGAACCAGGAGGTGTCATCTGTAAAACAACAAATGTCTCACCAAGGCGGGCATACCCATGCTCGAGATAAACTAGAACCATGGATACCAATCAAATACATTGTAGATCCATGTCAAACAACTATAAAGAGTAGCCGCGAATAATACACAGCGGAGCTACATCTCGAAATCAGAAAGATATACATATAAAGTATCCATCTCCCAGAAGCTGATTCGGCCTGATGGTTGTACTTC
>JZKD02S1213661.1:203783-214156 GCA_000966675.3 Picea glauca | reverse complement strand
GTTGAAGAGGATAAGGTGAGGAGGTTAGGATGATCCCACTAAATCATGAAAGCGAGTAAGATCCAAACCATTCGGATGCCACCTCACAATGGAAGTTTCTCCTTCTAGAAGATTCATGAAAACACTTGTTTTTCCCACGTGTAAGCATTCTCTCACCCTGCTTATAGTGCAACCTGCGAACTGTTTGCACCCTAGCTATGATGCAGCCTGCGAGAATCGGGCATTCTCACACCCTAATACATAGGCAGCCTACGAACTTCCTTTTTTATAATGTTTTTACACAGGAAAATGCAACTTCTTTTCTCAGGAAAGTTCTTCTCCCTTCTCTCTTCAGGAACTCAGGCCACTGACCCCTCTGAAGGAAACATATAGGTTTACATCATTAATGGTCATAGGGATGACAAAAATAATGTGTAACAATGTGTAAATGAAAAAAATAGTTGAATATTTACAAATGTTGTAGTTAGATAACAGATCATGATCCTTGATTTGTTTCCTTGCAAACATAAGCCTCTATTGGCTTGCTAGAATCCTTTGCATGTATTCTAACTTTATTTTTATATCTGCTATAGAAACTTCAGAATGTAGCCATATCATCACAATTTTACATGAGAAGAATTTGATCATGATTAAAAACCTACTTGAAGAGAATGCATTTCTTTGAACTCTTGGGGTGCGTCATCAAATTGTAGAGGGTCTGAGAAAAATGATTTAATACTTTGTTGTATAAGGATTAGACAAAACAATTGAAATGTAGATTTGTCTTTACATACTTGACATGCACACTCTATTGTCATTGTATCTTGGAGATATTAGGATGGGAACCACTCAAAGTATCTTCATTGGTAACAATCCTAATCCAAAAGGAAATCTATTATTGTCTAGAATCAAACTTTCCATCACACCATGAATCTCATCACCTTTGTCAAATTGTTCATCAATCATAGCCAATAGATTTTTAATCAAGTAGATATAGTGTAGCCTTTCCACCATGGGTATTTGTATCTATCCAATTTCCTCCATGGGCACATGCAATATCCTCCCACTTGAGTTATGTTAGTGTGTAAGTTTTTCTTTATTGATATCTACTAAGGTTTCTTTCTTTTTGAAGAGTGCTAAAGTTTATCCCAAATTAAAATATATAGGCGGAACCAAAGGATAAAGATCGAGGGCTAATGGAAACAAATTTATTCTGTTTGAATTAATAGTCAACGATTAGCACAATTTAAATCTGGTTAGAAATATTCTAAACTAGTGGAACGATAAAAATTTGGCAGGGGTGCTAAAAGTGGCAAATCATTAGATAAATGTGGTTGGGCCACTCAAATCACGAGTCTTAGATCTCATCAATGGTTGATATTCATTGCGGAGGTTGAAAGTGATCGGGGGTTGATTACTAAAGCGAGTTCTGCAATGAAAACCGTGGTATAGACGTTTGGGTACGTGTCGATACAAGGTTCATTGCGGAGGTCAAGGTCGCATAGATGAAAACCACCCCTGACAACTTTCGCAACAACCCTTTATTTAAATAAATTGAAGGGCTTATATGTATAATAATTTATGAAGTGAGAACCTGAAAACTATCAAAAGATGTTGTTTCTATCTCTGCAACCCATCCTCCACTCCAAATTCAAGGACTACATGTGTTTATAAAGTATTCCTGATGCCATGGAACAAACTAAAATTTCAAATGCACCTTACCAAAATCCTTACCTTAAACAAAGAAGATTTCAAATGCACCTTACCTTAAATAAAGAAGATTTAATTATTGATAGGAATTCTGATGTGTTTGACCCTGTGTTGTATGTAAAAATTGTCACTGAGTCTAGAACTAGGTTAAGTGTGTTAGGAGTCCAAAATGCACCTTTTATAGATTATGTTAAATTGTCAATTTTTCTCTATCGTCTCGAACAGTCATATCAATTCCCAAAATTTGTTAAGTGGTGTGAAAACCATTATTCACATTCTGAAAGGGTCATTGTGGATACAAATGGGTCTAAAATTTTATGTAGGGTTGATACATTGTCAATTAGAGAGTCGTTAGGGTTACACAAGGATTTTTCACACGGTTCTAAGTCATTTAATGAGACATAAATTATTAGGGTTTACAGGGAATGTGAATTGGAAGTAAAAAACCAGTTTTTCGGTCATATTGTCGAACCAGATCGGTCCATTACAAGTTTGCCATCTCCTTATAATGTAAATATCTTCACAGAAGAAGTGCAGTTGGTTTTTTCACTTATGAGTCAAATATTAGGGTTAGATAATGATCAACATGTTGCTGAATTCATGCTAGGTTTTCTTCTGAGAGTCTTCAATTCCAATTCAATTCAGTTAGTATGCCTTAACTTTGATTAATTCCTATCTAAGACAATCCATTCCTAGAAAGTGAATTTCCACTCTTTGAGACATTTTAGGTATCAAACATATTTTTTGAAAATTCTTCTAGTTTCAAATAATGAAGAACTAAAGAAGATGGTCCCAAATTTCTCATTTTTATTATCATAAACAAAGAAAATCAACATGTTTACTTTAAACAATCTACAGGTTAATCCATGATGCAGTTTTTCCCAGAGTCTTGGAGGAGATGAAGAACAAATTGCAGTTTTACCATAAGAATAGGGTTGGAGATTGGTTCCTATACATTAGTTATATAGTTATTATAATTTATGGATTTCATGAAGCACCCTATATTCTGCCTGCTTTTCTTACCACCCAAATTTTTGCATTGGAATTTATTAGACAAAGATTTGTAACAGAATCAAAAAATTTCATTAAGTTGCATAGGGAAATAAATATCAAGTTTCCATTTAATATAGGCCCTTTTGTTGTAAAAAAAAAGTATTTCCTTCCAACAGTAGAAGAGATGTTTAAATTCCCAAGTCTCAAAGAAGCAGAAAAGATAAGGTATGGTCCTCATCAGATTATATCTAACAGAAGACAACAAAATAAAAATTCTCCATATGATTACCAAACAGTAGAATGTCTAGATAAAATAACCAATTTGGAGAGTTTTAAGGAAGGTTAAAATTCGATTGAGATGCAAGAGGATGTAGAGAAGGTCAGTTCTCACACGATTACTATGTAAATCCGTACTAAAGTTGAATTATTGAACAAAATAGGTTTTTTAGAGACAACATAAATGTAGGTAGATGGGGAACTGTCAGCAAAAGGATGAATATTACTTAGGAAAAGAATATTATTGATTTAGAGGAAGAATCATTGGAAAAAGATCAGGGAGGTTATGCTCTTGTTGAAAGGGAGAAAGGTGAACCAGAAAGTAAATATACTTCATTTATTTTCCTCAGTCAAAGGCATGTATTTGCATATGTTCAAGGAGCTCCATCTAAATCAAAATAATATCTCATTAAGAAGTATACAAAGAAGAAGAAATTGACATTAAAAGAAGCTCATAAATTATTCCCTGAAGTTAGAAAAATATCTCAAGAGATAGCTTCACTAATTACTGTTAGGGATCATGAGAAGAATACTTTGAACATTGTAGTCGTAGATAAAGACAAGGTATCATAGGTAAATATAAGATATGACTAGATCGATGCACCAGACAAGATACAATTTCATAAGCAAACCCATGATATGATTTATGGAGATTTGTTGCAGTTGACATTGAAGAACTCTAAGTTGACATGGTTGGTGTCTAAGCTTGAGAGTCAAATGAAATAAGAAAAAGTAGCTAACAAATCTTGGCAGGTTGAAATCAAAATATTTGAAGCAATATTTTTAGGTTGTGGGGTAGATCCAAAAAATGCTCAAGGAATGAAGAAAATTTTGGATGAAAAAGAGAATACTATTTAGACTCTTAAGAAGAAGATAAAAATTATAGCATCAGAGGATGTAAAAACTCCATATATTACAACAATTGAGAGAGAAAATGAATTACTACAATAAGAGGTGATAAGTTGTAAAGTCAAAATGATTTAGTTGGAGAAGGAGAAAGGGGATTGGCTCAAAGAAAAAGAAGAACTAAAGGAAATAGTTGCCTTTGTAGGACCCAGTCATGAAAATAATGTGGCTGCAAAGGAGGAGGACCTAGTAAAAGACATGTCACAAATTAGCTTGAAATATGGGGAAATAAAGGGGTTAAAAGAAGAAAATCAAAAGTTCAAGCAGGAAGTTGCTCAAAGGAGTGAAAAGAGTGAGCAAGTCCAAAAAGAGAATGATTTTTTGCAGGAAATGATTGCCATGTTAAAGTCAAGGATAAAAGGAAAAGGTCCATTGTAAGGAGCCAAACATGTTCTCTAGGATTCTTTAGTAGTAGATACCACTAAGTTTAGGCAGTATCTGAATTTTGTTGATGACAATAATACTGCAACAATTACAAGTCATCATAAATGTGCAGTTGTAAATGAAACATTTCTGAAAATACCATTAGATCGGGCTCAAAATGCAATCAATCTATTGAATTAAGTTTCTAATGTATATTTGCAAAGCATTGGGGTAGAGGATAGGGGTGCTATTATAATTTGGGCCAGAAAATCATTGGCAAACATAATCATATAAAGAATCTACAGACAAAGGTTGAGAAGATGGAATAGAGTGTGCAAGAATTCAAGGACCTATTTAGTCAATTGTTTAACAAATGTATCCCTTCTTTTTGGGATGGTAGAGGTAACATGATTTCAAAAGAATAATATATTGTATTGCTGACTCAAGTTCGAATGGATCATTAAAATTTTGAAGAACTAGAAGAGGGGTTAAAAGGGGTTACAGTGGTTGATAAATTGATGAATGATTTTGAATTTTTAAGCCAATTCAAGACAATCAGATCAGGTATTCCCACTATTTTGTATGCATCCTGCATAGAATTAGAAATTGTTGTTAAGGAAATGGTTGATTATGACATTCCTTCTAAAAGTCAATGGAAGGAAATTGTAATATTAGGAAAAAAACAATACAAATTCTCAGATTCCAATTGACCTTGAAGGTTCATTCAAGTGGCATAGTACAATTAGAAGGAAAGTTAAAAAATAAAATATATCCCAAAGATAAAGGAGAGCTCAACTGACAACAAAGTGTTAAGAAATCCCAGATATTTTGCAAGGAATATATATTTTTGTAAAAGTATGTTAATACTAGATCATTAAGCATTTTGTATATATTTAATAATTTTTTATGTAATGGGGGTCTGAGAGGGTGGAAAAGGACTGATCTATATTGTAATATTTTCCCAAGGTTAATGAAATTATCATTCAGAAGTCTTGAATGTTCTTACCATAGATTCATGTGTTAATGCTCCTTGGTGTGTGTTTTCCCATGTTAATGTGTATCTTTCTGAGTTTTTCCATTTAAATGTAATGTCTTCAGTATTTGAATGAAGTTATATATTGTTGGGAAGTTGTTAAATGAAGAAAAAATGAAAAAATATTTTTCAAGGGTTCCATGAAAATGAAGCACTCGTCACAATTCGTTATTTGAAATGTCAATTTCAATGTTAGCTTAGTGAGAGAAGGGAACAACACCTCAAGGGAAGTTAGGGTTTAGGGAAGTTAGTGTGTTCAATGCATTTTTTCATCTTGGTTTCATTCTCCATTTATATTTTAAATATCATGAAGCCTTTGTTCATACATTGTCTCTATCTAATAACCATAGCATAACAATGTGGAGTTGGAATATAGAGTTTTGTTATCTCCTATAGTAAACCCATTTTCTTGATTTAGACAATTTTTTACCTTTAGGACGAATATGTCTCCTAGAGATCCCTATAGGTCATCAAGGCTTTAAATTCCTATAGGTGTATACATTTGTGTATACAAAGACATAAATGGAAGGTACAAATATTTTTCACTTAAGCTATAATATTTTATAAATCAGAGAGTATTTCAAGTGACAAGTGCCCATTTCTTATCTAAGTTGGTGCCCTGCCAAATAAAACCGCACTATAGAGCCTTGATAACTTTTAGTGTTATTTTAGGAGCTACTAGAGATGAAAAGAGATAGATTAGGATGGCTTGCAGGACCGATTTTAGGAGAATGATATGACCAACAATGTTGAGGGAGTGAAAAGTCCAATTGGTGACAATTTTGTTGAGACGGGAGAGAAGGTCTTCCCAAGAACAATTGCGAACAATAGTCTCCAAGAGAGAGGCACCAAGATATTTGGGTAGAAGGGATATCCTAGTAGAAAGAATATATATAGAGAGAGAGGGGGGGACTCAACAACATACCACATGGGAAAACTTGGCATCCAATATATTAATTTAAAAAAAAAAATTACAGTGTCGTCAAATATTTGACCCCTTGAGGTTATCGTCCGACAACAATGCCATAGGTTCGATGCCATATGAAGTTAGATATTCGATGAGTCCAACAACAGGATGATATGAATCCATGAATTTTGTGTGTAATGATCCCACCATAGGTCCGATGCCCTTATGGATTCGGATATCCTCCATCTATGGGGAAGGATGATTGATGACCTAGACAATGATCTGATGGTTGTGGAAGTCGAATAACCGACAACTATAGGGACAACATGATTTGTGACACAACCATTGATTCGATGGTTGTGAAACTCAAATAACCAAATGCTTCTATTGTGTGTCAACTAACTGACGAAATCCCACCAATGTTTAAAAAAAATAATTCCATCGAATTTTAAACATGTAACTATCGAATTTCAGACAAATTAGCCGTCAGATTTTGGGTACAAATATAGTTGTGTGATGTGAAAGTCATGTCATAATTGAATTTTAATGGTTTTTTGTCTTATATAGACTGCCATCACCATATCACATCTTTATTCCATTTACATCAATCATGTCACACTTTTTGTCATGAAGTGCCACCTACCCCTATGCGTATATTGAGGCCCACCTCAGTTTTTTTGTATTGTGGCATGTGAAATGTTTTATTGACCATGCAAAACATAAATTATGTGTTTATTTCAAATATTATAAAACAAATAGTGGGAGAGTGGATGTGTTATTACCTAAGTGTTCTTATGCTTTGATGTGTTTTTGTTTATATGTTTTATATTTGCTTTGTAGATCATGGTGTCATTTTAATGTTGTTCGTAGGTCAATTTTGTTGTCGTAGAGAATATTGTGAGTGAGTAGAGTATCCTATAGAGAAATAAAGTATCCTGTAGATTATGGAAGTTATTTTATTTATTTATTTTATATGTCCTTGGCCATGGTGATGCTTGTTGTGCAAGAGAAAATTCATTTTTCTTTGAAAAAGTGTTTGTTGCATATTTTTTGTGAATCATTGTAGGTGATTTTATAGAAAACCCATTTTATATAGGTTTTCCTATAACTATTATATTGTACTGTGTATTACCCTCGAGTGACGTTTTAATATTGTTGGAGGTTGGGTAAAGAGGCATGGAAGTCATTTGGGAAAATTTAAAGTGTATTATTGAAAGTATGAAACGTGTAGTTATGAAAAGTCTAGACGGGTAAATGAAAATGTGTATGATATGTAAAACAAGAATGGTGGTATGATATGGGAATAGGTGGTGTGATGTGAATTTTGTTTTGATGTGTGTTGTAGGCTGACGTGTGTTGCAGGCTGCACTAGATGTGAGAATGATGCTATTGAAATTATTCTTGTGGAATATAATTCTTTGATCTTGTGAAAGTAATAATGTCTGATGTTGAAGTATGCTTCTAAAAGATTGAATTGTTGCATACCTTGTTTCCTTATTTATTCTATTTATGCATACCTTTTTATTTTTATTTTTTTAGGTTCTAGAGTCATTTCGCTGATCTTAGTTGCCCCAAATAACTACACAATTTTATTTTATTTTTTTATCTTTTATTTTCTTTTTTCTCAAGGAAATGGTGCCATTTTTTGTTTTCACCGTTGCATTGTCTCATCATGCCTTTCAAGGTTTTCATGATGAGGTATATTTTTTATTTTCTCAAGTCTAAGATTGCCTTCATCAAGGTTTTCAATCAGACACTTGTCTCAGATTCCTTAGTGATCTTTTCATCTAGGTATTTATTTGTTTTTTTTTTCTTTTTTGTCTTTTTAGTTTTGGATGGATTTAGAGCATCTCTTCTATGAATCACGTCCAAATTTTATGTTTTCACCATGTTTGTAAATTATTCCTTTTTTTAGAGGCATGTTGTATCTTTTGATTCTAAATTCATTCACCAATAGTGAAATCCCTTCTTCATCTATATTATTGATTTGAAATGAGCCATTGTCATGTAACTTTTCAATAAGTATGGCCCCAACCATCTTGTCATCAATTTTCCTTTGAATTCATTAAATATGGACTCAAATAATAGGGTCCATTCTCTTTCTTTGAATTTGCTAGGTTTTATTCTCTTATCATGCCATATTTTTCTTTTTATTTGTACTACCTTAGTGTGGAATATTTCTTCCATTCTATACTCATCTAAGGCATTCATTTGCTTCAATATTCCTTGTTGTGTTGATGAGAAGTCCATATTTATTTAATATGTTATTCTTAAGGTAAAAAAATCAAACTCAATGGAAAATATGGCCTTCCTACCATAGATTAGCTCATAGGGTGTAAACCTTGTTGTTTTCTTCCATGTTGTATTATATGCCCATACTTCCTCTATCAACTTTCTTACATAATTTGTTTTATTCATGCTGATTGTTTTAGTGAGGATGTTCTCTAACTCTCTATTAGTCACTTCTTCTTGTCCATTGGCTTGTGGGTGATAAGGAGTGGACTTCCTATGGAAAATTTGATGTTGATGCATGACTTTTTCTATGATATTGGAGGTGAATTTAGCATCTTGATATGTGACTATCTCCCCAGGGAGTCCAAAACTCAAAAAATGTTTTCTTGTAGGAATTAAACCACTTTTTGTTCTATAGCTACCTTCATTTATTTCACTTCATCCCATTTTCTTAGGTAATCTATGCATACTAGGGTGTACTTATTTTGTCCTTAAGGGTGGAGAATAGACCTTACAAAATCCAATCCCGACTTATCAAAAAGTTATAGTGATATTTGGGGTTGTAAGGGAATTGTATTCATCTTTGTGGGGTTTTCCATCCTTTGACACTCATTATAGTGAGAGGTATATTGTTGAGCATCCCTATGTATGGTAGGAGAATAGTAACTAGCCTGGAATATTTTGTAGGCTATCCTCTTTGGAACATAGTGTCCTCCACATGGTTCATCATGGAAGGAATGGAGGATGTCGTGCACCTCATATTATCTTATGCATCACCTTAGGATTTGATATGGAACAAGGTTGAACAAATATCCTGCAATCCAAGTGTATGTTGCATGTTTTATTACAATTCTGCGTCTGTCCCTATAGGAAAGACACGTAGAGAAACTCCTTGTTGTCAAGTAGTTGCCTATGTCAAAAAACCAAGGGTTTGTATTAAAATTGAAAAGAGGTGTTCACATGGAAATGATTATCTACCATGTCTCCATATACAATATTTTTTTATTCTTGATCACAATCTGCAACAACATTTTTCCTTTGTCGCTTGTTGAGAATATTGAGATCAAATTATTGTAACAATTTAGAAATTTTCTAATTATTCTTCCACTAATATCATGTTTTTTCATTAAATAATTAATGGAAGAAATTGATCAGTATGCACAAAAAATTGATATCCAATGACATAATGTTTAAATTTATTTAGACCATAAACCACTACAAGAAATTATTTTTCATTCATTGTACAGTTCATCTCTGCACCACATAAGTTTTTTTTTTTTTTTTTTTTTTTTTGTAAAATAAATTGCATAAGGATTCTTATCTCATTTGTTTCTCAAAAATACCCCTTTTTCTTTCTCTAAAGCATAAATATGGATGTGGAAAGGAATATTCCAATTTGAGCCTTGAAGAACAAGGGTTTTAATGAGTTTTTTTTCATACTTTAAAATTTGTTTTGATAGTGTGGTGTCCAATAAAAGTCTATATCTTTATACAATAAGGAAATCATATGAGAATATAAATTTGTAAAATCCTTGATGAATCTTCTGTAATAACTTGTATGTCCAAGGAAGCTTCTAACACATAATGTTTTGTATGGGTGGGAATATGTTTGATGATTTTTACTTTGTTTTGATATACTTAAATCCCTATAGAAGACAAGTAGTGTCCTAGAAAAACCCCTTCATCCATAAGCATGTTTCATTTTACATGGCTAAGGGAGAGGTTTATTTATTCACACCTTTGGAGAACTTTATGAAGATTAGCTAATGTTTTGTCAAAATATTTTCCATAGGGAGCTGAGTCATCCATGTATATCTGTTAGGGTCCTAACCCGCACATAGGTAGAACAATATATTCAGATGTAATAAAGGTCAATATTAATAAAGCCTTTCAATAAAATAGAATAAGGTGGATGTAAGAAGACCTAATAGAAGCTTCCGCTTCTAGAAGGATCTTCCTCTAGATGCTTCTTTT
>JZKD02S1213661.1:182260-203773 GCA_000966675.3 Picea glauca | reverse complement strand
AGAAGACCTAATAGAAGCTTCCGCTTCTAGAAGGATCTTCCTCTAGATGCTTCTTTTTAGTATAAATAGGAGTCGAGGGTATGAGAACCCTAGCTTGGATATTATTGTAATAGAATTCTTCTCAACTAGAGGTTGCCTCCTTGAAGAGGCCCGTGAACATTGCTTTCAGATTCAAACTGTTATTTATGTTATTATTCTCATATAATTTTAGTGTTATTGTGGTGAATGTTCTGGTTATATTATTGTTATTTTGCCATTACTAGCATTTTATTTCTGTTCTGCATACATTTTATATCTAGTATATTACAAATGGTACCAAAGTAATTTACTCGACAGTAAGTGTGGGTTAATTTTTTTTTCAGGGTAGAGACGTAGTCCAACATCTTTAAGCCACATAGATCTATCGTTACGTGCATAAACCCATGGTTGAGGGATTCATACATGCAGGAAATACAAGTGGTACTTAAGTGCACATCTGTTGGCCACCCTTGTAACCCCTGTTGGTACCCCTTCGAGTGGTAGCGCATCAGACAACACCTGTGTACGGATCAACCTAGATTACCAAAAGCCCTCTTTAGATAAATCAATTGGATGTCTGACTGTTATAAGGTCACCGAGAATAGCACTCGGGGAGATAATATCTAGTACCTGGGTAGTCGAGTAGTACGAATAAGGGTACAGTCTATCCTCTTTAGTTAGTGCCCTGAGATATTGGGATGAGTACTACTATTAGACCCCACACGTATATCAGAGAGATATAGCATAGGGAAAACCCTTGTCTGTAGAACCCTTGAATACCTAGCCCTTGGGGACAGAAACATAAACAAATTAAAACATATAAGATATATTGTCGCGCAGCTGTGTTCGGGTTGCCAAGTAAATACACATTTCTTTCTAGTTAAGCATTTGGGCATTTCCTCTCTGCAGTATTCTTCATACCAGAGTATAACTCCCCAGGTGTAAAAAAAAAAAAAACAGTCTGGAAATTTTTTCACCATTATTTGAGACCTATTCCATTGGATTCATCTATTCTCCCTTATCACATTCATCCATAACATTTTTCGGCAAAATTTTTGACCCTGCTCATCTATTCTTCATGGAACATATTTGTAGCCAAGACTTGGGAGCTCTCTTCAACACCTTGCAATATGGTCTCATCGAGACCCAACAAGAAGTGAAACAACTAAGTGCCAATGTTTCCACCATCAATACAACCATACAGTCCTCAATGGAGAAAATCAAACAAGACCTCACCACCCATATTGAATCAGTCTTTTTGGCACTCTGCACCAAATTACATATCCCTATAGATAACCCTTCCTCTTCCTCACCTCCACATACTGAAGGTGACCATTCCTCTCATTCCCATAACTTTCAGAACCATCACTTTCAACGTGACCTACGCCTTCCATGGGTGGATGTGACCAAATTTGATGGCTCGGACCCCACTGGTTGGGTAACCCAAATGGAACATTATTTCTCTTTATATGACATTACAGATGACTTGGCCAAACTCTGGTATGGTTTTCTCCATCTAGACCAAGAACGTTGGCAATGGTGGTAATGGAGAAAAACTTCTCATCAAGGGTATATTGCTTGGACACACTTTGTGGCAGAGCTTTATGAACGCTTTGACACTGACACCAACCATTTGGGCCATTTGACAAAGTTCAAACAATTAGGAACAATGGAAGACTTTATATCTGCCTTTGAGCACCTGGCTTTTAGAACAGAGGACATGTCTGATGCCTTTTTCCGAGAGTGTTTTATCAATGGCCTCAAGGATGAGATTTGCACCCATGTCCTCATGGCTCGGCCTCAGAGTTGGGTGGAGGCTACTAAAAGAGATAAAGAATCAAAATAGGTTGTATCTTCTCAAAATCGAAAACCCTCCTTCATCCCTCGCCCTAAACCAGTAAATCCCCCTAATCCCTCTGCTCCACTAAAGATCCAAAAATTGACCAAGGCTGAAATGGCTGAATGCCAAATCAAAGGCCTTTGTTATAACAGTGATGACAAATATTTCCCGGGCCACAAGTGTAAAGAACAAAAGATTTTTATGGCCATCTCCGAGGATATTTCGGAATATGATGTAGAAACTCCCTTTGTGTCCAAGTCACTTGAATCCACTGACATAACCCCTCCCTCAGACCCTCCCGAATTAGAACTAGTCATTTCCCTCAATGCTCTCAGTAGATTCTCCGCTCCCCAAACCCTTAGGCTAATCGGTTACATCAAGCATCGGAAGGTCATCATTCTGGTTGATAGTGGCAGCACCCATAACTCATTGCTACATCCATGCCATTAATAATTTCCAAATCATGATTGCCAATGGTGGTTCCATGAAATGTGGAGGGCGTTGTGAAAATGTGTGTCTTGAAATTAGTGACTACCACCTGAAATCCCATATGTTTGCTATCAACATGGGAGGTTGTGACATTGTGTTGGGTGCAGACTAGCTAAGGACTTTGGGTCCCATTCTCATGGATTTTAAAGTCTTAACCATGCAATTCTAAAAGGAGGGACACCAATATAAGTTCCAAGGAATCATCGATGGTTCACCTGAGATCATTAGTTCCCATCGCATGGAAAAGCTGCTAAAAAAATGTCATTCTAGTGTTATCTCCCAACTCCATGCCATACAAGCAACAGAGACATCCTCGGTCCCGCAAGACCTCCAATCCATCCTTTCCAAACATCAATTGGTATTTTCCACTCCCCAAGGACTCCCTCCTTCCCATGGTGTTCATGATCATTCCATTCCCCTTGTACCTGGAATCCTTTCTCCCAATATTCGTCTGTATTGTCACCCCTTTTCCCAAAAAAATGAAATTGAGAAAATGGTCCAGGAACTCCTTAATGCAGGTGTTATCCACCCTAGTACGAGCCCCTACTCTTCTCCTATGATCATGGTCCTGAAGAAAGAAGGTTCTTGGAAAATATGTCCCGACTTCCGTGCCCTCAACAAACTTACCATCAAAGACAAATTCCCCATTCCTATCATTGATGACCTCCTGGATGAATTGAGTGGCACCCAATTCTTCACTAAACTGGATCTTCGTTCGGGCTACCACCAGATACGTATGAAAGAGGCAGACATTCCCAAGATTGCCTTTAGAACTCATGAGGTCCACTATGAGTTTTTGGTCATGACCTTTGGCTTGTGTAATGCCCCCTCCACCTTCCAAAGCCTCATGAATCATGTCTTCTGTCCTTTTCTCTGCTACTTTGTCTTAGTTTTCTTTGATGATATCCTCATTTATAGAAAAACCTGGACAAACCATCTTTCTCATGTGGATTGAGTTTTCCATCTACTCTCTCAGCACCAACTTTTCCTGAAACAGTCTAAATGTGCTTTTGGGTCATCTGGTTGGCAAAGATGGTGTCAGGGTGGATCCTAAAAAGATTGAAGTTATGCAAGACTGGCCTCACCCAAAGACTCTTAAGAGCTTGCGTAGATTTCTGTGCTTAACGGGGTATTATCACAATTTTGTTAAGAATTATGGGAAGATTGCAACACCTCTCACTACTCTCTTGAAAAAGAACTCTTTCACTTGGACTCCAGCAACTGATCAAGATTTTCAAACCTTGAATATGGCCATGTGCACCATTCCAATCCTTTCCCTTCCCAATTTCACAAAGACCTTTGTGTTGAAATGTGATGCCTCGGGGAAAGGAATTGGTGTTGTCCTTATGCAAGAGGGTTGACCTTTGGCCTTTACCAGCAAGCAAATATCTTAAAGAAATCTGGGAAAATCCATCTATGAAAAGCAAATGTTGGCTATTATGCATGTCGTTGATCTGTGGCGTCCTTATCTATTGGGGAAACGTTTCCAAATTAAGACAGACCATCAAAGCCTCAAGTATTTTCTGGAACAATGCATTTCCTCCCGAGAACAACAAAAATGGGTGACTAAACTCTTTGGATATGATTATGAGATAATTTACAAGAAAGGAAAAGACAATGTGGTTGTGGATGCACTTTCCCAAAAATATGAAGATGAAGGATCACTTTTTTCTCTTTCATTCATTGTACCAGATTGGCTCCAAGCCATTCGCCACGAATGGCTACAAGATCCCAAAAGTTTGCAATTGATCCATCAATTGCAGTCCAATTCTCTAGCTTCCCCAGTGTACTCTTGGCTCCATGATGAACTTCGATACAAAGGCCATTTGTATTTACGCAAACAATCAAAGATTAAATCCATGGTACTTTCTGAGCTTCATGCTACATCGACAACAAGGCACTCCGGGTTCACCAAAACCTATGACAGGGTCAAACGTTCCTTTTTATAGGATGGTACGAAATAGGACATTCATAATTTTGTAGCTGAATGTGATGTGTTTCAACATAACAAGGGAGAAAAATTCAAATCTCTGGGCACACTACAACCGCTCCCGATTCCACCTACTATTTGTAAGGATATCTCTATGGATTTTATTACCGGCTTACCAAATCGGGAAATAAATTAGTCATCATGGTGGTTGTTGATCGCCTTTCCAAGTATGCTCATTTTTGTGCCCTTCAACACCTGTGTACAACATCCACGGTGGCTCAAATCTTCATGGATTAGGTCTTCAAGCTCAATGGCATGCCGCACTCTATTGTTTCTGATCGTGACCCAACTTTCACAAGAAATTTTTGGCAAGAAATATTCAAGATACAAGGCACCGAATTGCATCTCAGCACAACTTATCATCCCCAGAATGATGGCCAAACAGAAGTTGTCAACAAGTGTTTGGAAACATATTTGAGGTGTTTTGCCTCGGAAAAGAAAAATCAGTGGGCTCAATGGTTACCCCTAGATGAATGGTGGTACAACACTTCATACCATACAGCTACACTCATGACTCCTTTTGAAGTGATATATGGAAGGAAGCCACCTTCAGTTCTCTCATACTTACCAGGTGCCTCAAAGGTCCAAGAAGTTAACCTAACACTTACAACTAGAGAGGATATTCTCCGTACCCTCAAACAGAATTTGGTCATGGCACAGAATCGCATGAAGCAACAAACAGATCAAGGTCGCTCTGAACATGAATTTGCAGAAGGGAATCATGTGTTTCTTCGACTACAACCTTACAAGCAAACTTCCCTCAAGGACGAGCATTGTCAGAAGCTAGCACCCAAATTTTATGGTCCTTATACCATTCTCAAGCATGTGGGACAAGTAGCCTATCAGTTAGCTTTGCCTATCCATTGGAAGCTACATCTTGTTTTTCATGTTTCATGCTTAAAGAAGGTGATTGGAGATAAGTTCCAAATTCAAACCAACCTTCCAGAGTTAGCTTAAGAAGGATCCATTTGGCTATAGCTAGAAGCAGTTTTGGACCAGCGTGAGAATCGCTTACGTCAGAGAACCATCAAGGAAATGCTAGTCCAGCGGAAAGATACAACACCAGCAGATGCCACTTGGGAACTAGCTACCATTCTGCAACAATTTCCTCATCTCAAGACTTGGGGACAAGGCTATTTTTAAGGGGGCGGACATGTTAGGGTCCTAACCCACACATAGCTAGAACAATATATTTGGATGTAATAAAGGTCAATATTAGTAAGGCCTTTCAATAAAATAGAATAAGGCAAATGTAAGAAGACCTAATAGAAGCTTCCGCTTCTAGAAGGATCTTCCTCTAGATGCTTCTTTTTAGTATAAATAGGAGTCCAGGGTATGAGAACCCTAGATTGGATATTATTTTAATAGAGCTCTGCTCAACTTGAGGATGCCTCCTTGAAGAGGCCTGTGAACATTGCTTTCAGATTCAAAGTGCTATTTCTGTTATTATTCTCATATCATATAGTGTTATTGTGGTGAATGTTCTAGTTATATTGTTGTTATTCTTCCATTACTAGCATTTTATTTCTATTCTGCATACATTTCATATCTGGTATATTACAATATCTCTATTGTTTCATGCATGAGGTCTGGAAATATGCTGAGTACATCCCTTTGGAAAGTAGTTGGGGCATTGCATAGGAAAAAACATAAGGACTTTGTAATCAAAGGAACCCTGGGGGAAGGTAAAGGTAGTTTTATTCCTATCTCCAGTTTTGATTTGTATCTGATTATATACATTGAATCCATATAGAAATTAAAAGTGTTCTTTCCCTGCTAAGACATCCAGGACTTGTTCAATGAAAGGTATGGGAAAATGATATTTGTTGGTTGACTTATTCTTTCACAAGGTTTAGTATTTTCAAGTGGATAAAAAACACTTGTTTTTTTGGGATGCATGAACATCTTAAAGCTAATGAAAACAATGACATTCATGATTCATTTTTCAGTATACTCATCCTTTCTAGCTTCATACATTTAATCATAATTTATCTAACATTTCATTTTTCAGATGTAGCATGTTTTGGATTGAGTTCATCTTATAATTTTGAATATGATTGTTCTCTTTCATTCCTATCATCTCTTCCTTGAAAGGAATTCATTTTATGAATTCATTTATTTTGGGATTCCTGATCCTTGTGATGTCATTAGAGAAACTACATAGGAAATATGATAGTATGATGTTTGTGACACTTGCAACACTTGTAATGATGAAAATAYGTCATCGACGAAYTGAGTAATTTTGATGTGTACCAGTTTCCAGTGAAAAAGTGTTGCATGTATGAGACAAATTATATATATATATATATATATAATTTGTCTCATACATGCAACACTTTTTCACTGGAAACTGGTACACATCAAAATTACTCAATTCGTCGATGACATATTTTCATCATTACAAGTGTTGCAAGTGTCACAAACATCATACTATCATATTTCCTATGTAGTTTCTCTAATGACATCACAAGGACACTTAATACACCTTCAAAGACTGGTTTAAGAAAGAGAAATCATCTGATGAGGAGTACAAATCATTTTCCATGGAAAAGACCACTTAAAATTGATTTTTGAAGGGTAACGCTCCCCTATCCATTGTCAGGGAGCATCGATGCTCCCTAGCCTTCTTTGGGGGAGAGTTGCAATGCTATGTACACCCTTTTGGGGGAGTGCTAGCCTATTTGAGCAAATTTTGGGTTGTTGAGGAGAATCAGGGAAATATCCCCCTTATCTTGGAAATCGTTTGGATTCGAATCTGAGGTCAAGGCTACATCTTAGGGAGGAACCACAACTGATGGAGGAGGATCCTCAACCTGTCCCAAGAATCTCTAAGGTGGTTGGATCTCTCCAAGATTATATAAGGAGGCCTTCTCATGGAAAAAACATATATGGAGTTTAGAGGCATCAAACTTACGATCTCATAAGGGAGATATCAATGAAGCATAGTTATTCTGGTGGTGGATTATTTGAGCAAGGGTCTAGAGAAAAAGAGCTTGGTGAAGTTGTTGCATCTACATCTATGGCTGCAAGCACTTTTCTTTATTTTAATTAATATAAATATGTGCTTGGCCTATTTCCTTTAAGTTTATGTATGTTTCATGAACTTGTTTCTTTTGATAGATCTATTATGAAGCTAATCATGGTAGAGTAGGAAGTATGTTTCGTTGTTGTTGCTCATTGTATTGTAGGACCTTTTGAAGAACTTGGAGATCAATATCAACTTGGATCGAGCAAGGAAAAACGTCGATAAAGGCATTTACCTTTCTTTCTTTGTCTTCCTTGAATAGTTTAGCTTCATGAAAAGAAATGCTAGTGTCCACATTAGCACCTTTCTGTCTTGGTTATAGGGGTCTAATATCCAAGAGGAAATCTTCTTGTCCACAGGAGGATTATCCTATAATAAAAATTGGCGAATCCACTGGGGAAGGAATCCTATAGGTATTTCCTTGGTTTTTCCCTACCCTTTTACCACCTTTCAGATCACTTTTTATGTGTTTTTGTGATCCATTAGCCTTCCCCTACCTTCACTAGCATTTTTACCATTTTTTATGCATTCTGGGTGAATTTTTTGGCTCTTTTTCTGAGTTTCTGGGAGTACCAACACCCCCCTGTAGGCCATACCAGAGTGCTAGCGATCCCTTAGAGTGTCTTAGGGAGTGTTAAAACATTCTGTGAACCCTTCTGGGGGAGCGCTAGTCTTTTTTTTAAGATTTTTTGCCTTCTTTTGCTGATTCTTTTGCAACCTATTTTGCAGAGCTCTTTACCCAGTGTTTGTGGTTGGTTTGTGAAGTTGTTTGGATTGGTTTTTGATGTTTTTTTATGCTTATCACTCCCTCTTGTATTTATTGGAGCTTGCAACCTCTTTCAGAAATGTGAAATTGCCTTTTCTAGCTGCGTTTTTGTTGGGACAGTTTTGAGTGGTTTCTCTTCCTCCCTATCATTTCTTGGATTCTTCTTCACATTTTATTGTGTTCCTTGAATGCTTGATTGGTTGTAGGATCCTTTATTGTTTTCTTGTTTCTCAGAACAATTTTCTCCTTGTTTTCCTTCACACCTCATTGCCTTGTGCGTGCTTTGTTTGTATCCATTTTGCTTCGTGTCTTTTACATCTGCATAGGACTCTTTCTCTTGTTTGAAAGTAGTGGAGCATTGAAGGTTTTGTATTCACTTTCTGTATACATCAGAATAAAAAAAATAATATATATGCATTCTTGTTTATGGGTAGTGAAACTAGCTTGCATTTGAAGTAGCAAAATTTCATGTTTTTTGGCATTTTTGGGACATTGTGCATCTGAAATGATGATTGTTTTCTCCTTTTCGTAGCATAGCTTTCATCGAAATGAAAAGATTTCATCTTAATCTCTTTGAATAACTTTTGAATCAGTCAAAAAAACATATTGTCCATGCCATTTTCCTTTTGAGTAATAACAACCTTAAAAAATGAAGCGCTAAATTAAAATTGATTAGACATTTTTATCTTTTATGGTAGAAAACCTGCATTAGATTAGTTGTAGGGCTTTGGAATAGGTGTGAAGGATAAATTTCCAAAGATGCAAATAAACATAGGATATTTTGTTAGGGAGCGGTGAAATGCACTTGCTACATTTTGTCTTGGGAAGCCCTTCTCACACAAGGGTCAAACCTGAGGTCGCATTGAGACTAGTAGAGTTACCCACCCTGCTTTGTTGGTCTCAGTGTAGAGATTGTGTGTATTATGGGGGTTTATTGAAAGGTATACCCACAATGATGAGTGGAATCCTTTCGAGTTGATTTTGGGCTAGATACCCTACCCTTGCACGTGGATCAGACTGTTGACTATTTCCCTAGGCATCATTGTATTAGTTGGTAACCTTAGTGGCCTATCTCTTTAGGGTATTTACACAAGGTGACTATGGAGGGGCAAGTCTTCACGGTACTTGGAATCGATTTTGGCCAAAATCACTCAGAATCCTTGGAGGGTATACCCACGATTATGTGTGGAAGCTTGCATCGGGGTGTAAGTTCGTTAATTAGGTCGTCAATGTAACTTTTCCACTCACTCTATCTCATTCATTTCTTACTTTGTTCCCTTGACATTGGATTTCATCACCAACTTATGCCTCAAAGAATCATGTAAGGCTATTCAATAGGCCACAGGCCTCA
This sequence comes from Picea glauca, assembly GCA_000966675.3. NCBI lineage: Eukaryota > Viridiplantae > Streptophyta > Pinopsida > Pinales > Pinaceae > Picea > Picea glauca. The sequence continues at coordinate 194,294 of JZKD02S1213661.1, read as the reverse complement.
CTTTTCCACTCGCGGGATCCCACAAACCTAGGAGATAGTTTAGCACCCTTTCCAAACTTAATCAAACTCTTATGAGGTTTAACCTGTAAGAATACTTGATCACCAAATCATAACTACAGTTGACACGATGCGCATCAACATAACTCTTATGTCGATCCTGTGCTTCCTTGATCCTTTGTCTTATAGTTTACATTTGATAATCCATTTCTTGGATCACTTCTGGTACCACCAAGACCCTATCCTCAAGCCGATCCCAACTCAAGGCGTCTGACATGGTCGCCTGTAAAGAAAATCGAAAGGCTCCATCTTAAGGGTGCTTTGATAACTTTCATTATCACAAATTCTACCAATGGAAAGAATCCCTCCCAATGCTTTAGTTGGTCCATCACGTACATGCACAACATGTCCTCCAAGATTTGGTTTGCTTGTTCAGTCTGCCCTTCTGTCTCCAGGTGATATGCAATACTAAAGTTAAGTCGGGTTCCCAAGGCCTCTTGGAAACTAGTCCAAAATCATCAAGTAAACATCAATACTCGATTGGATATAATCCTCTTAGGCACACCATGCAGCCTCACAATCTCACTGATGAAAACTCTAGCTATGTCATATGCCTGATACGTTGTATGCACAGGAATAAAATGAGAACTCTTCGTCATAGTGTCGAATACCACAAAAATTGAGTCGTGTTTACTTATCGTCAGTGGAAATCCAACAACAAAATCCATCGAAATTCCCTCCCATTTCGATCCAGTAATAGTGTGGGTGTAGTAATCCAGATGTCTGTATTCAGCCTTCACCTGCTAACAATCTAGACATATTGCCACATAGTTGACTATGTCTTCCTTCATTCCTTTCCAGAAGAATAAGGGTTTAAGGTCTTCCCTCATCTTCGTGACTCCTGGGTGAGCCATGTACTCTGCTCAGTGAGCCTTGTTTAGGATCAAACTTCTCAACCTATCATTGGGTGGTAAGTAAATTCGACCTTTAAATCTCAATGATTTGTCATTGTCCATAGTAAATCCTTCAAATTTTGGTACCATCATTTTGTTTTGTCAGATAAAATATTTGACCTCTTTGTACCAGTCATCATTGCATTATAAAGTTGGAATCTTTTCACTTAAATTCATCTGAAGAGTAAATCACTAAAAAGATGCGTGGTCTCCGACTCAACGCATCCGCCACTCTATTCACTGTCCCTTTTATGTAAGAAATCTCGAAATCATACTTGCTAAGCAATTCCAACCAACGTCGTTGTCATGCATTCAAGTCGCTTTGCATACAAATGTGTTGTAGTCCACAATGGTCCATATTTAGTTCAATTTTCATCCAAAAGGTAGTGTCTCCAACCTCTCAAGGCATAAACAATGGATAACAACTTCAAAACGTGTGTCGCATTGTTCTCCTCGTGCCTTCTCAACTTTATCGAGATGTAAGAGATCACTTGATCGTTTTGCACCAAGACTCCACCTAAGCCTTCATTGGATGTGTCAGTGAATATCAAGAATCCCGCGTCCATGTCAGGGACCTTTAGTATTGGTGTTGTTTTCAACATCTCCTTGAGCCTCCGAAATGCTTCCGTGCATTTCTCGGTCGAAACAAACATCTTGTTCTTCGTATGGAAATCCGTAATTAGATTTGCTATCCTTGAGAAAGCATCGATGAACCATCGATAGTATCCCTCTAAACCCATGAAGCTATGCAATTCTGGTACATTCATCGGTGCAAGACATTCCATAATATCCTTGACCTTTGTTGGGTCCACAGTGATACCTTCATTAGAGATTACATTCCCTAAGTAGTGAATATTTGATTGATAAAATAAGCATTTAGACAATTTCCCATACAATATGTTCTCTCGCAGACACTATAGTACCAAGTGCAAGTGCTCATCATGCTCCTCCATCGTCCAAGAGTAAATAAAAATGTCATCAATGAATACTTGGACAAACTTGTTCAAGTAGTCGCGAAACACCCTGTTCATCAAACTCATAAATACCCCAGGGGAGTTTGTCAGTCCCAAAAGGTAAAATAGTAAAATTGTAATGTTCAAACCTCATTTTAAAGGCAATATTAGGGACTTCATCCTCCTTGATCCATAACTGGTGATACCTTGATCTCAAGTCAATCTTTGAAAACATTTTCACGCCCTTCATCTGATCAAATAGATCATCAATCCTGGGAAACAGATATTGATTCTTGATTGTTGCCTTGTTCAATTGTTGGTAGTCAATGTAGAGTCTCCACGACCCATCCTTCTTTCGAATGAAAATAACAAGTGCACCCCACGGTGACACATTGGGATGCATAAGTCCCAGTTCCAACAACTCCTTCAGTTGGATTTTCAACTCATGTAACTCCGGAGTTGACATCCGATAAGGCATTCTTGCTATCGATTTAGTCCCTAGTTTTAGGTCTATGGTAAATTCCAATTCCCTCTCTGAAGTCATCGCAGGTAAATACTTGGTGAAGATGTCTACACACTCTCTTACCACCGGAAGGTGTTCTAGACCTTCCACTAATCCCTTCTTGTTTAACGCAAGGATCTCATAAATCTTACATCCCTTGGTCATGCTCTTCCATAGCTGCAAGGAAGAGATGAACCTCAGGGAAACTCCCTACTTCTGACCTACAATCACGCGTCTCTATCCCTCATCATCAACCAAGATTAATTGTTTCATCTTACAGTTGAGTATCACCTCAAGCAATTTCAACCAGTCCATACCGATCACGACATCATAAGATCCTAAGATCATGACTTACAATTTAGCCCTGGTGACAAAATATCCCAAGTTAAGGATATAGCCTATAACCTTCCCTCCAACTTTATGTTTGGCTCCCAAATCCATTTCTACAGAGCTAAACTCACCCTGTTCGACTGCCTTTACCTTAATTATTTTAGCGTTGTACCGAAAATGAAACTCTCAGTAACACCGTAATCTATCAAATACTAAGGGTATAGTCAATGATGGTAAGGAGTCCATTGTCAAGGGGTTGGTCATTGAGGTGTAGTGAAAGTGGATCCTCTCAGGAAGCCACAATATCCTAGTGAAATTCTAGCCGATGTCTGATGTTGTTGCACACCAAATGACACCTATCCCATGGGTCTTGCTAGAGCCCTTCTCTAAACCTTGTTGAATAGCTCCTCCTCTGCTATGAGGGCCTTCTGAACGACCTCATGCAAGGTTTGAGGCATCAGAATCCTAACCCTTGCACGAAAGGCGACATTAAGGCCAAACATGAACATGTTGACCTTACATTTTTCGGTATTCAATTGCAAAGCATACCAAAGAAACTCCATAAAATGGGCCTCATACTCGAGCATTGTACGACTTCCCTGTCACAAGGCATTGAACTCCTTGAGATGACTCTCAATTAATTCCTCCAATATATACCTCTCACAAAACCGTTCCTCGAACAATTCCCGTGACACGTCGTCAAAGGCCATGTTCAAAATTGGCAAGAGCATCTTCCACCATAGAAGAGCGCTCCCCTTCATATGGAATACCATCATGTTGACCTTCATGCTGGAGGTCGTAATAAAGAAGCATGAAGCACATCGCCTTACTCTACATCCATGCCTCAACAACAGAGCCATCCATGACACTCGTGGACTCGAGAACTCATCTCTCTCGAGTTCTCGGTGAAAGCTAATGGTACTGGTTGGGGCTCACTATGGACCCTCAGGGGTACATGTGCCTTGGCTTCATCTCAATACAGATGGTGAATCAAGGCCTCTGAAAATCTCTGAAAATACCTTGTGAGACCATCATCATCCCTTACAACAATTGAATCCAGCCCAAGGACTTGTTCTTCCCTTTGGGGGTTAGACTCTGAGGGTGTGGGCACTTCTGGAGGCATCGCACCTCCTTCCATGACACCACACTTATAACCTATGTGGCATCCTCTAATCGAGATCATCACATGGACACCTTAAAGTTTTTGTTAGCGTTAGGTTAATACTCAAGGGTTTACTGCAGTGGAAAGCATGGTGATCCATAGTCGCAGGGTTGAACCCGCTCTGATACCATATGTAACAACCCCCACATTATGACTATGAATGACGCAAGCAAGAGAATATTTTTTTTTTTTTAGATAGGAAGGAAACGAAGACAATAGTTAAATCACACAACTTGACTACAAACACAATGCACACAGATCAGGCAACAGACAACAACGACTCAGCACACTAGCACATCATGCAATTGGGTGAATCATGCGATAATCACAAGACAGATAAAAATGACTACCCACCTAACACAAGCCAAACTACACCTACAAGCTAAGGGAAAACCTCAACAACCTGGCCCAGTGGTTGTGACGACTAGGACTAGGAACCTCTATGTTGTGCAAAACCCATCGCCTTAAGGCTCTACAAACCCAGTACGAACAACAATTAAAATGATCAATGCCCGCCTTGGTAAGCACATAATCTGGCTAGGTTATCATTCACCTGTATCTATCAAGGCGCGCAATGATCCCCTCAATAGGAATCATGTTGTTACAAGGAAATAGGCGTGACAGTAACCCTAGCGCAACAACATATCTAGACAAACAAACCATGACATATCCAATGCACTAGGAGACCGAATTAACTGACAACAAACATAAATACTATACCCACACACCCAAGCTGCCAGTCGACAAGATGCAAGGTGACATCATTCAATCAAATTGCACAACCTATTAAACGACTTGCCATCAACCATAAACCATTATTTGTTAAACAAGATGTCTAAGCGTGAAGGAGTGAACTATTATAAAACTTACTATTATCATAAATGTGACCATAAATGTGACCACAAAAGTGAACTATTATAAATGTTATCGCTATCCCAAAATAATAATTTGTTCCATTAATATTCGATGTCATATTCAAAATATAATTGTTGTCTAAATTAATGCTCTATATATTTGTTGTCTATACAAAAAGAGCTAATAATGATATTCACACTAATGATATATATAATAAAGATATTTCCATCTAAAAAAGGTGTTATCCCTTAATGATATATAATATGGATATATGTTATACTATTGATGACATATAATATAGTAATATTACTGTAATGATATAATGATATATAAAACACAATCATATCGTTGTAATTATATGTACAATAGTAATAATACAACCATAATAACACAACTATACTCATACAGTCATATCACTGCAATTATATACACAACAGTAAAAATACAACAATTATGACACAACAATACTAATACAATCATATCGCTATAATGATATATACAACAACAATAGTACAAAAATAATAACACAACAATACTAATACAATCATATCATTGTAATGATATATACAACAACAATAATAATGATATATATAATATCATTGTCATATAATGTCAGTAACCCTTTAAAGCGTTGTTGTTTACACATTAACACATGATATCATTGCTATAGCACATTAACACACGATCTTTATACATTAACACACTTTAATTCGTTGTTGTCTACACTTTTATGGAAAAACACTATCCCTGGTGATTATAATGATATCCACTAAAAGAATTAACAATGTAAAGGGAACAACAAGGATTAACACTACAATTATTTGTCTAGCTAAAAGGGTTAATCATATATATATATATATATATATATATATCGTTGGCATAGATCATTATAAATTTCATTGTAATTATCATTGTCAACAATATTGAATGCAACACTCAGATGGGGTGACATATGGAGAAAGGAGGGAGATAGGTGGCAGGGATCGCTAGCGGGGATAATTAATACCCCAAGCTACCACCCCCAATGTTATTAATTCCCCATTGTGTTCACCATAAGGGATATTAATTTAGTGTGCTTGAAGAAGCTCATGGACGCGCATTTCAGCCAGGCCATTGGTACTTGGAGACTGAACCAGTCCTGTCAGCCTTCAATGGCTTCCATGGCTCCCATCGTCATTATAACTGACCCTTATGGCCATGGCACACACATTCACTCATCTTTTGCAAGCTTCTTCCTCTGCACAGTGCTGCTCAACCCTCCTAGCCTCTTTTCTTGCCTCCTGCATGTCCTTTGTATATCTCCTGACCACAATTTCCCTACCTCCCTGGTTCTCATCATGCCACGGGACCGTGGCAAGCCCAGGCGTTCCTCCAGGAACAATAACGCCTACACCCAAGACAATCGTCTCACTGCCTCTCAGTGAGCCTTGATTGCCCATTTTAGCTTCTCCCACAGACCTTCAAGAAGCACACAGTCCACTCTGTGCATGCCTAAAGAGGAGAACCCACCTCCCTCGCCCTAGACTCAAGCTTAGTCTCCCCTTCACATCCCCAAGATGGAGACCCCATCCCTCACTGAGCACTCTCCTCCACCCCAGAATCAAGCTTAGACTCCCCTTCACATTCCCAAATTGGAAACCCTATCCCTCACTGAGAACTCTCCTCCGCCACCCCAACCCTCACAAGACACCCACAAGACAACCAAGGAGGAGGCTCCACCCTCAATTTAGCATCCTCGCTCGAAGCTGAGTGATGCTAAGCCAACTCTAGCTCCTCAACCAGGACCGAGCCTAGTGACAATGGAAGGACCAAGGCCCTCCACCTCCCAAGAATTTTAGCCTCACTTGTGGTAAGGAGGCTACATAGTGGAGGAGGAAATCCCCCCAAGTTGGCAACTAACAAGCGATGAGGAGAACCCAATTATCTATCATCTAGCAACGAAGCACTTGGAGCTTCTCTTTGACATCCTACAGCGGCAGGAAGAGAAAGTGCATGGCCAACAAACAATCCCTGAGCGACTGGATCTCTTGTTGGAGGCCTTCTCAGATGCCCCACAGCAAGCACAATGCCCCACCTACAAGAATAAGTTTGTACCCATCTACACTGCCCAAGGACAGCCAGGTTCCCCAAAGGCTTGACACGGCCCACCCCTGACTCTGGTTCTTGTCAATTTCAATTTTTAGAATGAATAGTGATTATATGTTTACTCTTTTTTACATTTGTATTAGCAACTTAGTAATGGCGGCTCTAAATGCAATCTGCCTTAGGATCAAAGTCCCAACTGAAACTCTCAGCTTTTGCTCAATTTCTGTAAATTTTGTAAAATAGAACATCTGCCATTTGAGGCATATCACCGCTTGGAGCCACCTATTCTAGTTTCCCTTCTATGGTAGAACAGGTGGATGCCAAACGATGCACAAGTGTACACTAATGATGATATAATACAAAAAAAAAATATTGAACGCAGGCCTAAAAATGTATTGAAAAGCAGGCATATATATATATATATATATATGTATATATATATATATATATATATATATATATATATATATATATATATATATATATATATATATATATATATATATATTCCAGATATATAAAAACTTGGAACCCTATCATTAAATGAATGCAGACATATCAAAACAAACACATGCATACATAACCTGGCTATCCATCGCTATCCTTTAGATTGAAACAAATAATGTAATAATTTTGCTAATTAAACTAGAGCAAGACAATAAATTCATTGTCTTCTAATTATATGGAATTGCTAACTCAATAAAGGGAATTTCACTATCTATTAAAAAAGTGAAATCGTTGTCTTGATACCTACAAATTCGTTGTCTACTAACATGTGAAATTGTTGCTACACAATAGTAGAAAATCTCTATCATACAACCTCTAGAGAATTGTTGTTAATATTACGGTTAAATTGTAGCCACAGATAAATAATAACTCGTTGTCAGATAATGAATAAAAATCATTGTCATACCGGATAATGCAATATCATTGTCTAAATTATTTATTGTCATAAAAATTAAATCGCTAGTCATTAATAACCTCTGTCTAGTATTGAATTTGTTGTCAACGTTTAGTGTCAACAGGTATGATATCACTGTGTAAAGATAATACATGAAATATAATATTGTTGTCAAAATTTACACTCGGTAAAATAACAATTAGTTGTCTAAATATATAAATGGGACAAGGATGCAGTCAACACAGCTGTAAGTCACCACACTGTCATTCCAATGTATATTTTTAAAGTTCACAGTATAGATATGTATCTCTACGTATAATTAAATTCTCTACCAGACTGAATAAATACTAAATCATTGTCTAAAACTGGGTAATGGAGGTGAAAACATTCGTTGTAAATAAGTTTGTTGTATTAACTATTTTATGGATACATCATTGGATTAAACTATTGACAAATACAATGGTGAATCTATTGACAATAGTTGGGTAAAAGAAAGGGTGATTCATTCTACAAGATCTAGGTAATGGCTCGGAATTTCATGGAGTACAAGATGTGTTAAGAAAACCAAGATAAACAGGGGTGAAGGTTGTGATCTAACAATAAAAACGCAGAGGGTTTACCATTCAATGCTGAGATTTTACCCAAAAAAAAAAATGCAAAGTTGATCCTTCCAAGAAATGCAGAGGTAATCAATCAAGGAAAAGAAGGGATAATCTTTCAAGGAAACATAAAGATACTCAATCAAAACAAGGCACAAAGACAAATCAATCAGCCATGAATTAATCGATGCAGAGATAAGTGAGGGATAGACAGTTGGGAAACATTTATCCTTCACTCATCATTAGTGCAAAGAAAAGTAGGGCGTTTGAATCTATAGGTATTTAAACAACGAAGTGACGATCGTTGATTTGGCTCCTAGATGACTGCTCAGGCATGGACTGATGACTAAAGGGATAAGGGACGAAATATAAAAACACAATCTCTTCATAACAATCAATAAACCTGCATAGAGAAATAACATGTGTAATTTAAATTCATTGCAAGTAACAACATAAATCGGTGTAGATTAGCCAACGTGAATGCTCCATAGTTTTTTTCCCATGCGTTCTCCCTCTAGATCTCACTTTCTAATCGATGGGACCTCACCAGTACCTCCCATCCAACGCTAGAGGTACTCTTTTTCCCCCTGAGCCCCTCGAGCCGCAAAGGGCCACACACACAATACCAGAGAACTGCTAGCACCCATCTCACCTCGCAAGGTCGAGCTACCACTCATTACCCGAGCTGGGTATCCCAACTCCCACAAGAGAAGCTCAGTCAAGACAAAAATCCTACAACGTAACGTTACACATAAATATCCCCTCCATACTCCTCCTCCTCCATCCTTTTTATAGATTTTTTAAGTGATTTATTTCCCAAATTCTCATTTAATTTCTTTTTCATTAATTTAATCAGAAAAAACCTCTCTCGTACACATGTCACCCATCCCCCTAGTTGCACTAGAAAATTAATTTAATTAATTATTTAATTATTCCTAATTCCCTCACCCACCTAAAATCATTCCTAAAAACGCTCCTTGGTGTCCCAATATTCCCTTACAACTCTTAAATGACTTACACCTTACTAAATTCTTTGTAGAGTTTAAAAATAGCAAGTTCCCAAGGAAAGATTCCTTACTAAGTTAAACATTCAAAATTTTCTTTATGTTTCCCCTTTTTCCTTTATTTCCTATTTCTTTTAAGTTTCCCTCTTTTCCCTTTTTAGCTAAAACTCAATTTAGCAAGTGTAGAAAAACAACCTTTTACCCCTTTTTCTTTTTAATTAAAAATTTAATTAGCATATGTAGATAAAACAATCATTTCCTTTTTAAAATTTTAATCCCCCATTATAATTTGATTTTAATAAATTAGTTGAATTTCTTACCCCCTTCTTGTTACATGTTTAATTATGATTATTATTTTTGACCACATGTGTTACTTAGACCTAGATTTTAATTTCACTAAGTTGGGCAACATTTTTATTAGGGAAATTGTTTTTAAATCTTACTTATCACGTCATTCGTTTTAAGGCCATATAGGTTTATTCACCTTTTAGTTAAAACATGGTGTGCTCTTCAGGATGCACTAGGTGCTCCAAGGGTGTCACTCACCTCTTTTTGTTTTTCTTGAGTGACGTGCCCTTCAGGACGCATTATGTGCTCCAAGGGTGCCACTCGCCTCTTGACTAACTTGGTAGACATGAAAGACCTCTGGAGTAAATACTCCTCCAGGTGATCTTGTGGGAGACTAGGGGCCTCTAAGGAATAAGGCCCATGCCTTATTGCACTCCCCTTATAATCATTGTGAGTCACTGTTGCAGTCTTCCCTCACGACATTGTGGGTCTTCTCGAACTAGGTAGTAATTAACCTACAGTTATAGCCACGATGGGAGTGCTAGTAGGTTGTGGTAGGGTTGTTGTCCACACCTCTCCCTCAAGTCTCTGGTTGTCCTGCATGACCCGTCTACTCCACATGTGAGTCTGGTAGGCAAGCTATTGTCATCCTACATCCATCAACGAATCATCTCAACAACAATAATCAATCATCATAACATCTAATCATATGTACATGTGTTACATCAACAATATTCAACCCAACTGTCCACTACCTAACTCGATCCATATTCCAATGGATTTCATCGATGCCTCTGCATCCTCAATGTCCAAAGTTGTGCACACTCAAAAGGACCCATCCAATAACACCTTTCTATGTAAATCTAACAAAATAACATATCATCATATCCATAATGCCTCATAATCATAATCAAACGACCAATAGTATAATACTATGGATCACTCGCAAGCAAGTGTCCTCAAAGAATAAGTTCGCTCAGTGCATGCAAGAGAGGGATGTTACAACGATAAATTGGTAAGATAGTTGAAACATAATCCGCCCCAAAAAGAACATCACTAGTATAGAGTCACATGAAACCATATTTCAGCACATCAAGTTGTGAGTATAAGACGATTCAAAAATTAAATTTCCCACAATAACTGATATTAGTAACTAGGTCTAAATATTGATACCTGCATTAGGTCCAACTATAAGTTATGTTTGTTACGTTCACATGTATGGATTTTTGAACATCCGACCTATTAAGATACACGTTAACGTAATCATCGATGCAATGATCATATCCTGGAATTTCTGGTTCTTCTTGCTATTTACACAGAAATCATAGGTACACTCAATCTTTAGTAAAAACATTGCTGCATTTGAGATGTAATCTTGAAATTAATAAATATACATAGAAAAAGATGACATCCATATAGAGAGATAGTTATGGTTTAGTAGGAATTTGAAACTAGTATTGTGATGAATATCTAGGTTGTTGTAATGGGTCATGACTTGTTGCTTATGTAGCTTCATCTATAACTACGATAATTGTATAGGTGAATATATAATAAAGATTAGTTACTTATTTTCAATGTCATTGAACATAGCTAACAGGTCGAAATCCTAACAAAGAGTGATCTATACAGATTTATTGGATTTATCTGAAATAATGTTTGTACATTGTTACTTACTAGATAAATAAATCCTAATAAAGAAAGATCTACACAAGTTTATTAGATTTATCGGTAATAATCTGTGTACACTATTATTATGTCGAAAGGCGTACACCTATTGGCAATGGGCACATTTAATAGGTTTTTAGTTCTTAATACGTTTTCTATGGACAATATTAAATATACCTAGAATATTCTTAGTCGTCATAATAAATGAATGGCTCTGATTTCATCCATTAACTTCCAAGCTGTTATAAAGACATCCGTTTATATGTTTACTTTTTTACATTTACCTAATCGTGTTTAAAAATTACTGTGTTCACTAACTTATTGCCACATCTACCTGATTAAAAAATATTAAGGTATTCGCACATAGTGGTAAGATCTTGGCGTTTCATGTTTCTGTTGGCTGACGTTTGGTGGTCACGTTTCTGTGATGGCATCACCAACGGTCTCCAGTCGGGGATTTAAACTATCGACTGGCCACCTTTATGTGTAGTTGTAGTGGCATCGCCAGTGGTCTTGTGTAGTTGAAAGGCTGCCACAATGAATTTGATTTTGTTTTAATATGCCTTTTGACATTAATCAGCCACGTAATAATAATAATAATCATCATCTATTTTTAAGGTCACGACCAAGCCAGCACACCAAATTGGTGTATGAGACCCCCTTGTTTGTGGGACAAGGGACCCCCCTCCACCTAGCGATTTGACTGGTAAAGTCTACGAAGGTATACATACCCTACCCCC
>JZKD02S1213661.1:152264-165155 GCA_000966675.3 Picea glauca | reverse complement strand
TAGAAGAATGAGTTTCAATTGTTTCTCTGTTTGAGCCAAGAGATTCCTGCATAGGGTGCAGTTGAATTCCTCCGCATAGAGTGCGTTGAGGGGCCTTAGCAGTCAAACCTTCATTCTCATTCACCCAGAAGCTGAAGTGGGTTATCAGGGCCGTGCAGGAGAAGTGCAGGTTGAACCTGAATCTTCAGCCGTTAGTCTGAGAAAAAGAAAGGCGTGGGATTACTGTCGCAGTGAGTGCACAGAGTCCGGAAGAACTCAACACTTCGAGAGTTGTTGAAGTTCGAGCATGAGCAGCGGGTGCAGAGTCTCTAGAGGAGTAAGAGGGACCAAGCTCAGGAGGGATAGTTCCGTTGTGAACTTCATAGGAACAGACCCAGGTGGGATTCGAATCAGGAGAAGCTTTCAAGCGGAAGAAATCTCCAAGGGAAAGAGTCGACGGACAGGATTCGCAGAAGGAAATCGCGAAGTCCCGTGGATCGTGGAGAAGCTGCTCAGAAGTTAAACTATAGGTGCAGGGAAGAACCCATAGCCATCAGAAATCGGCATATCGGGGTTTGCGAATACAAGAGTTTCGTGTTCTTTGAAATCGCGATTCGCGATTTCTCGATTTAACGGGAGTCGTTGATCATCAGAGGGACGCGTGGCATCAGATCCCATCATATCAGGATTCGGCGTTCGGGGTTTTCAACATCAAAGAAAACTTGCATTGTGGATTCGCGATCCGCGAAATCCCGAAGTGACGTGGCAGTGGGGAACCACGAAACTGAGTGAAGTACAGGTGGAGTTGTGTTGGAGCTCTAAGGCGGAGGGCCCAAGTCCACACGTGTGTCAGAAATCGACACATCGGGTATCGGGGTTTGCCAGTCCAAGTTGTTGACATCGTGGATAGCGATTTCCCGATAGGGAAATCCCCGATGGAAGCGGAAAACATTGACCATTGACCATCGGAACTCGGGGTTCGGAGTTTCGATCTACACGAGATTGTGAACGAGTTTCACGATACCGCGAAACCCGAATTCCCGACAAGCGAGGGGAAGATCGCCAAAGGAGTTGTTGTGGGTAGAAGGAACTCCCAAGAGGAGTTGGAAGAGTTTTAACTCTTCGGGCCTATGTGATAAAAGAAAGTCCTAGTGAGAGTGGGTCCGTCCGTGAGGGTCGCGACAGTCGCGTCATATAATTATATTTAAATTTCGTCATAAACATTTTGTTGTCACAAGTCATAAGTTTATGTCAATCCACTCCATTTTAATTAATCATAGTGGTGCATCCTTTTTTAATTATAAAAGATGATTATGTTTAAATTTGGTCATAGACGTTTTGTTGTCATAAATTTATGTCAATCCACTCCATTTTAAGTATCATAGTGATGCATCCATTTATTTTAATTATAATATGCTTTAGGATACTTTCTCGATTGGTATTGTAGATATATATTTTTGAAGGACACAATTTGACAATTTGAATGCTTTATTTAATGACTATTTTTGAAAGACACAATTTGACAATTTGAATGCTTAATGGATATCACAAAAAATGACGAAATATACAATAAAGATCACAAAATAATTCGTTTTCAATATTTTAGTTATCCTTTCTAGATAATCTCGAATAAAATTGAACAATCTATATTTTGTAATCCATAAAAATAAATGTAGTGCTCCTTCATTTTTTCAATTGAATTAATTCTATTTTATAAAGTTTAAACTCATTTATTAAATTGCCAATAAATTCTCCATAATAAATTTAATAATAATAATAAATTTCTTCTTTATTAAATTTTAAAATCATTCCTTTTTATTAAATTTTTTAAAAATATATCAAAATAAAAATATTTTTCACCACTTACAATTAAAAAAACAAAATGATTTCATAAGATATGATATTACTATGTTTTATAATTTATTATGTAATAATATAAAATACGATATTACTAAGTTTTATAATTTATTTTTTTAAGATTTTTTATTTATAAAAATCATAATAATGTGGAAGAAATATCAATTTTAAAATATAATAAATAATAAAAATATTAATTACTCCAAGGACTTATATTTATTGACAATTGGCAAATTTAATAATCTTTTAATTATAAAGAAAGTTTCTATGGACGATTTAATCTGTTTAGAATATTTTTTGTCTTCACAAGAAATTGAAGGTAAAGATTTTATACATTATCTTCTTCTCATATTAAAACATGGTCATTAATCATTACTGAGATTCATTAATGAAATTAGCTTGACAATGATGAATCAAATTATTTACTACATCATTTTTTGCGTAGTTTTCACTACATCGATTATTTACTGCATCATGAATTTTCTTGCACCTGACATTTTTGTTGTATCAATTAGAATGTTTTCTTTACTATGCGAGGAAATTTACAAGACGATACCTTTTGGCATTCACCAGCCGCAAGATAGCGGTTGTGCTAGTCCTAAAACATAATAAATAAAAAATTACAAATTACATAAATTTGTTCCATAAAAGGCACTTGAAACTGAATCAATCTAGTAAATGGAAAGTATATGATCATCTCGCTTAATTTCTCTCGGATCTACAACATGTAGGGAAACTTTGTGCAATTTAGTGACAAAATATTGTGCGCCACAAACTTCGTCATTAAATACTCAAGGTGTACCGCGTAGTGGGAAAACTACCGGATTTACTGCACACTGTGATAAAACACTTTAATGAACTATTTATAGATGCATAAATAACACAGTTCTATGCTTAACACATAAACTCATAAACAAACTAAAACTCAAAAATACTTGTAAGTATGACAACAATCAAAATGCTTGATATATATATTAAATTTTGACATTGTGCACTAATAAAAATATGGTAACAGTGATGAGCTTCAGCTCCAGCAACTTCTATTGACTTTACAGACACAAAGCTTGTGCTCTTAGACTTCTTCGACTACCTTCAGTTGTTGTTTCTCCTCTCGATTGTTCTCTTTGTTCTTATTCTACCTCTTTGCATCGTATCTGACTGACTAAGGACTTGAACATATATAGACTGTGACTGAGGCTTCTTACAGAAGAAAACTGACTCAACATTAAAGACAACAATAAATTCCACTGACTCTTCACCTACTTAATTGGACTCGATAAAGATAAAGATCGGCTCCATTAATAAAATCCCTTTCTTGTCGACTAATAAAAAATTGTTCTTGCGTACACGTGCAACTTTTTATTTGCAGACTGAATGACTGACAAATCGGTAAAGACGTGAAGCTCACTGACTTGTAATTACTATTTCCAGCACTCCCCCTTAATTATAAGTAGGTAAAAAAAATTATATTAAAAAATTGAATTGACATATACTATCACACATACATTACTGTATAGACTCCCATACTACTGTGAAAATGATGAAATGCATCCCTTGCTAAAGATTTTGTGATGCAGGAGCATCTCTCCACGTCAATCAGCCAGCCAGCCAACCCATGTCAGCTCATGCATTCAATGAAGAGAAGCGCAACCCTCATTTCAAATTTGAATTTGAATGTAATTAAATGAATGTAAGGCTATTGAGCCGTAAATCCACGCTTTGCACAGGCATAACTGTAGGGAGCCTTGAATGTTTGTAAGGTTGAAATCTAGATCTGATTCTGGACTAGACAACCCATTCAATGTAATTGAATAGGGTAGGTAGATTGGAGGGAAGAGCTTGAAGAGCCCCCTCATGTAAAAAGATCTTTGAATCTCTTTTGTACAGGGGATTTGGTAGAAAAGTAGCAGAGAAGGCATAGAAGTAGTATGCAGAGAGAGTTGAGAAGGAGCCGAAACTCTGTTGAAGTTCATGCTCATAACACCTTTGTAAAGAGGCATTTTTATTAATACAAATAGAAGCAGTTTTTCCTGCAAGTATTTATGTGTTGAATGAATGTCTATGTGTGTTCTTTATATGTTGTAGATGTATGTTAGGAATGCATTTGCAAGGGTTGTTTGATTTAAAGGTTAGAGGTCTTTGAGGCTTCACACTAGGAGGGTGTGACAGAACGTTGTGGGTTCTGATAGCCATGTACATAGAGTCCATTTTTGAATTTTGCGGGTTCAGACAAAGGCGTGCCAGGAGGGCACAGTAGCTAAAATCATTAGCTCAGAGGAAGACCTCAAGGTTGTTGAACACCTTGGAGGAAAGACTGTGTAGAGGAAGGCACAGTAAGGAGACATAATCTCTAAGGAGTTATGTAAGGCTCTGCCAAGAGGGCATTGAGCACAGGCACAAAGTGTTGAGGAAGAGCTTTGTTGTGAGTTCAACGGAAGTTAGAATCACTGAGGATTCTAGACACTCTTCCAGGAGGGTATTGAGTAGGTGCCAGAGAGAACAGGAAGAACTCTTTGAGTTCTGGATTTGAAGAACAGTCTAAGGAGAAGGATCTTCACAGGGTTGTTGAACACCCTGCAGACTCAGCAAGAGGTTGCTTGAGCTAAGGAGTGCCAGGAGGGAATCAGATTCTCCATCTGAAGGAGAAAGGGTAAAAGGATTGAGTTCCTTACGACTTTGAGTAATGGGAAAGCTCAGGAGGGAGAGCGTTTTCATGTATGCAGGAAAGACTCAAGGTAAAGAGTTTGCAGAGGAGAGGAGCAAAGGTTGAGGCCTTTTTCACTTGGATAATTCTTCCAAGTCAGGAAGAAAGCGCGTAAGCTCAGGAGGAGCACAACTGTCATCGGATCAGCTGAAGAGATCTGGACCATTGAAGTTTCCATGTCCAGGGAGCAGTGGAGGAGCGTGCAGGATAGAAGAGATTTTGAGTCGTTGGATCTTGCTCAGAATAGCCGATAGCCGTCGGATCTGTTGAGAGCTACACGAGGTTTAAAACCTCACTCATAAAGTAGCGGACATGAAAGTCCCGAAAGAGTGAGTACATTGGGATTTCGGACTTCGAGATTTCGGAGGTCTTGTTGATGAAGATTAGGACACTCCATGGCGAAAATCCCGAAATAGCGAAAATATCGCAGCCATCCATCTGAGGGAGGACACGTGTCACGAGCTCACCCACTTCAGGGAATCGGACACCGGCAAACACAGAGGAAGGATTTTTTTCAACTTCGCACCTGGCGAAGTCTTGAAACGATTTGGACCATCCATTTGTGGAGGACACGTGGAGGATATCGAGAGTCCACCAGGATTTTGGTTACCGGGGATTCGAGTTGAAAGAGGAGATTGTGTCATAGGGGGTCATACGTCGCGAAATCGCGAAATGACGAGGACCGTCCATCTAAGGGAGGACATGTGGCAGCAATCCATGATTTCAGGGAAAGTCCTGAAAGGAAGAGTACTTCCGGGATTCGGATACCAGAAGTGAGAAAGAGTAGAGGTAAGAAGGAGTCTTGCATCTGGAGAACCCGAGATGCGAAATCCCGAAAGGATTTCTAGTAGGCGTCAAGTTGGCATATCAGGGTTTTGGGACTCTGAGAGTTCTGAGGGTAAGGACTCAGAGGTCTTTCGGTGTTTGAAACTCTGAAAGCGAGAAGGGTGAAAGACCGGAGAAAAGAGCATGTTGGGATTTTGGATATCGGCATTCCAGAGATACTGAGGACAAGGCATCTACGCATTTCAGCATTTCGATGTTCGGGAGATCAAGGGGACAGAGGTTCTCGACATCATAACTCTGTGAGTCCTGAAACCCAAATTTCATGGTCGTGTACAGAATACCTTGAGGTAAGAAGAAGGACCTGTGGATCGAGAAATTGAGATTCCAGTAGGGAATCAAAAAAGCTAATTCAACTCAAAGGAGTGATTGAACGATCCTGAGAGCGGACTTCGGCCTGAGGGATGGGGATATGCACGAAGTGGTATCAGAGTGGGATTTCATATGTATATTTCAGGTGAAGATAGGAGAAGAAAGCAGAGTGTTGAAGACTCTGTAGATGACTGTTGCAGAATAACAATAGGTTTGCTAGGAGGGAAGACAGAGGGAAGAATGACTACTGAAGGTCATGCACACGGTGGGAAGAAGAACTGATAGCAGGAGGAGAACACTGCATGGGATAAGGATCTTGCCAAGATCAGGGAAAGGATGGATGAACTTGAATTTGGGATGCAGCAAGATACCAAGTCGAGATGGGTATATGAATGGCCCATGAGGACAAAAGCAAAATGGACAGTCAAGGAGTGGATGGCTAAAAGACAACAGAGGCTATTGAAAATATGGTTGAGGCATGATGAAAACCTCAACGAACCAGAGGAGATGGTTCAAGTATGTGAACCAGAGACTGGGAGAAATCTTAGTGATGCTAAAGATGAATTGGGATCAGCTGAAGATCTCAAGGACTATCAAGAAGACAACCAATAAATTCTCAATTTCTAGGAGGGCAAGGAGTTCAGATTTCTGTGAGATCTCACAGACTGTCAGGAGGACAGCCAGGGAATTTCACGTTTCCAGGAGAGAAATGAGGTGAGGTCACTGCAGGATCTCATGGACTGCCAGGAGGGCAGTAGGAAAATCCCAATTTTCCAGGTGGGCATGGGAATAGAAATGGGACTGTTTGAGAGTCTCATGAACTTAGAGGTGAGTTTAGATTAGCCCGAGGAGATGACAGAGAAGATGAGCTCAGAGATGGATTTGGATCAGCAGATGTAGCTGACAGAGAAGGAATATCAGAGGAATCTTCTAATGATTGGAGGAATTCAGATATTCCTGCCACATAGCCCAGTTGAGGTGAGGATTTGTGTTGCTGATGGAAGAGCGACAACAATAGAAAGATAGCCAGTTGCGACTGTCAAAGAAGAATTGGAGCAGGTGTCAGAAGCTACCCAAGCAGAAGAAGAAGATGAGCATTCTAAGGAGTGGCTCAATACATTCAGCCAAGAAGTTGAAAAGACTACAACATTGGAGATTTCAGAAGCAGAAGAAGAAGAGGCAGACAACATGAGCTTTGTTGATCTGTGTGAACAGATTGAAGCCCTAGAGAGAAGAATGATGGTGCAGGGTATGCACATCCAACAGATGAGGTTGGGAACAGATGAAGATGATGGCATGGGAGATCATTGTGATATGTCCATCTGCAGAAAAATTTTGCAGTAGAGGAGACTGCATGAACAGAGCCATCCACTGGAGCAGGTGGATGAAGTGATTGAGAAGATCAGGAGGCTAATGGTAGAGTCAATGGAGACTGCCAACAAGGAGAAGCTGGGTAGAAAAGTAGCAATAGTAGCAGAGGGATGGAGCAAATGAACAACTCCAGAAATTTGTTTGGGATCCAGGAGGATTTCAACAGATGAGATGGGAAGCTCATGAGTAGGAGCTCATGAATTTTGTAGCTGAGGAGTATGATGCTGGAGCATCTCTCCATGTCAATCATCCAGCCAGCCAACCCACGTCATCTCACACATTCAATGAAGAGATGCGCAACCCTCATTTCAAATTTGAATTTGAATGTAATTAAATGAATGCAAGGCTGTTGAGCCGTAAAGCCGCGCTTTGCATAGGCATAGATGTAGGGAGCATTGAATGTTTGTAAGGCTGAAATCTAGATCTGATTCTGGACTAGACAGCCCATTCAATGTAATTGAATAAGGTAGGTATATTGGAGGGAAGAGCTCGAAGAGCCCCCTCATGTAAAAAGATCTTTGAATCTCTTTTGTAGAGGGGAGTTGGTAGCAAAGTAGCAGAGAAGGCATAGAAGTAGTATGCAAAGAGAGTTGAGAAGGAGCTGAGACTCTATTGAAGCTCATGCTCAGAACACCTTTGTAAAGAGGCATTTTTATTAATACAAACAGAAGCAATTTTTCCTGCAAGTATTTCCATGTTGAATGAATGTCTATGTGTGTTCTTTATATGCTGTAGATGTATGTTAGGAATGCATTTGCAGGGGTTGTTTGATTTCAGGGTTAGAGGTCTTTGAGGCTTCACACCAAGAGGGTGTGACAGAACGTTGCGGGTTCTGATAGCTATGCACATAGAGTGCATTTCTGAATTCTACGGGTTCAGACAAAGGCGTGCCAGGAGGGCACAGTAGCTGAAATCATTAGCTCAGAGGAAGACCTCAAGGTTGTTGAACACCTTGGAGGCAAGACTATGTAGAGGAAGACAAATTAAGGAGACAGAATCTCTAAGGAGTTCTGTAAGTCTCTGCCAGGAGGGCATTCAACACAGGCATGGAGTGCTAAGGAAGAACTCTGATGTGAGTTCAACAGAATTCAAAATCACTGAGGATTCTAGACACTCTTCCAGGAGGGAATTGAGTAGGTGCCAGAGAGCACATGAAGAACTCTTTGAGTTCTAGATTTGAAGAAGAGTCCAAGGAGAAGGATCTTCACAGGGTTGCTGAACACCCTGCAGACTCAGCAAGAGGTTGCTTGAGCTAAGGAGTGCCAGGAGGGCATAAGATTCTCCATCTGAAGGAGAAAGGGTAAAAGGATTGAGTTCCTTATGACTCTGAGTAATAGGAAAGCTCAGGAGGGACAACGTTTTCATGTACGCAGGCGAGACTCAAGGTAAAGAGTTCGCAGAGGAGAGGAGCAAAGGTTGAGGCCTTTTGCACTTGGAGAATTCTTCCAAGTCAGGAAGAAAGAGTGTAAGCTCAGGAGGAACACAACTTCCATCGAATCAGCCGAAGAGATCTGGACCATTGAAGTTTCCACGTCCAGGGAGCAATGGAGGAGCGCGCAGGATGGAAGAGATTCTGAGCCATTGGATCTCACTCAGAATAGCTGACAGCCGTCAGATCTGTCGAGAGCTACATGAGGTTTAAACCCTCATTCATAGAGTAGCGGACACGAAAGTCCCGAAATATGAGTACATCGGGATTTCAGACTTCGAGATTTTGGAGGTCTTGTTGACGAAGGTCAGGACACTCCATAGCGAAAGTTGCGAAATAGCGAAAAGATTGCAGTCGTCCATCTGAGGGAGGACACGTGTCATGAGCTCTCCCACTTTGGGGAATTGGACACCAGGAAACACACAGGAAGGATTTTTTTTTACTTCGCACCTGGCGAAGTCCTGAAATGATATGGACCATCCATCTGTGGAGGACACGTGGCGGAGATTGAGATTCCACCGGGATTTTGGTTACCGGGGATTCGAGTTGACAGAGGAGATTGTGTCAGAGGGGGTCATAAGTCGCGAAATTGCGAAATGATGAGGACCATCCATCTGAGGGAGGACACATGGCAGCAATCTAGGATTTCAGGGAAAGTCCTAAAAGGAAGAGTACTTTGGGGATTCAGATACCAGAAGTGAGAAGGAGTAGAGGTAAGAAGGAGTCTTGCATCTGGAGAACCTGAGACACGAAATCCAGAAAGGATTTCCAGCAGGCATCAAGTTGGCGTATTGGGGTTTCGGTACTCCGAGAGTTTTGAGGGTAAGGACTCAGAGGTCTTTTGGTGTTTGAAACTCTGAAAGCGAGAAGGGTGAAAGACCAGAGAAAAGGGCATGTCGAGATTTTGGATATCGGCATTCCAGAGATCCTGAGGACAAGGCATCTACGCATTTCGACATTTTGGTGTTCAAGAGATCAAGGGGATAGAGGTTCTCGACATTAGAACTCTGTGAGTCCCAAAACCCGAATTTCATGGTCGTGTATAGAAGACCGTGAGGTAAGAAGAAGGACCTGTGGATTAGGAAATTGAGATTCCAGCAGGGAATCAAAAGAGCTAATTCAGCTCGGAGGAGTGATTGAACGATCCTGAGAGCAGACTTTGGCCTAAGGGCTGGTGGTCTGCACCATTTTGTAAAAATGTCTACGACTTGTTCTTTTTACTATAATGTTTCCAAGCCAAGATGCCAGGAACATCACGTTTTGCATGTGTTTTTTAACTTTTTCTGGTTATGGCATTTCGTCAAACACTTGGTATGTTGTGATCCTTTAGGTTGCGCTTATGGTTATATTGATGATTTATATGTGTGTTTGCAGCAACAGATAAGCACTGAAACATACCTCAACCATATGCAAGACCAACAATGCAATAAACAACCCAACAATCATTCAGATATGTTCTTTATTCATAATAATAAGAACTTGCTACAATGAGGAGGTCGATCTGGAATGCTCAATAGATGGCTCCCATAAACATGATAAAATCTACTACAAAATGATCCAAATAGAATACTACAATCCTCCAAAGGCCGAATACTCAATGAAAACTAATGCAAGGATAGATCTGATCCGTATGAAGTGCCAAACCCCCAAGATGGAAGATGTCACGCCCTGCTAGAACACTGAATAGCCTCAACAATTCGGCCTTGCTGCCAAATATGTTCAATCACTCTGGTAAATATGCCAAATAGTAGATCGGGTAAAGGAAAGAACAACTCAGGTGCTCAAATCTCCAAGATCCCTCTCAAACTCAAGGATCTGACTCTCCTCCAAGGAATGGTGTGCCTCCCTGGATGCATGAAACCCTAGATAATTCGACCCTGCTGAAGAAGCCCCCAAATGAGTCCAATGAAGATGCCAAATTGTAGATCCGGATGTGTAGATTCCCCTCCTAAAATCTCAAACCGAAATACCAAGGAATTCTCCTCCAAATGTTGAATCCTCAAGTGGAGTTGCGCCCTCCTGAAAACTGTCAAACCCTACAATTTCAACCCTGATGAAGGATGCCTCCAAATGCCCTGAAACTTGCTATAAAGGTAGATCGAGACATTGTAAGTCACTAGGTAAAGTATCATGGTCAGATCTGAAGTATAACCCCTCCAATTTGAATATATCGGAATCTAAAAAATGCCCTCCTTCTCTCCAATTCTCCCCAATGATCTAGGGAATGATCTGGACCATAAAAATCTCTCAACACACACTAGAAATCATGGCCAATGCCCTACAAGTAAAACCCAATTTCTGAAATCTCGAAGAGGCCCCTCAAATTCCTACAATGAACCTTCCTTCAATGAATGGTGTGCCCCCTTGCTGGAAACCCCCAATGGTGTGCCATCCTTCTCTTCCCGTGCTTATGGCTGGTGTAGAACCCTCCTGCACTGAGTAGATATGAACTAGAATGGTGTGGGAGAGTATTACATCCCCGAGACCAAGCTTGGGGCAATCTAGGTGGAATATTTCACCACTAAATCGCCCTCTAGGGTTTGTTAAGTCAAAACTCTCAAAACCCCCAAGATATGGGCTCTCTAGCTAGAAGCCAGATATCAAAATGATAATCATACATGAATAGGAGAATAGAGGACCCTGCCTCTCCTTTATACTTCCTTCTCACCTTGTCCCTCCAAAGTGACTTTCGATTTATTAATTATTAATTAATTAATTAAATCACTTTAATTAATTAATTAACCTTTTTACCTTTGAAAAACACCTTATCTCTCCTTGTGGCTTCCCTGGCCACTGAAAGTCACTTCTCATCATCCTATCCTGTACTGTTGTTCCTCTCGATTCCAATGAGATATTACACTGAGAGATTCCTCCAAGTATTGTGCCCAAAATGCCCTCTTCCGTGAATTTAATTAACTTATAGCTCAAAATACTCAAAATCATGGAAATCATCGAAATGCAACAAAACCAAAGCCAACCTGTGTAGAATGGATCATAATGATGAAATATGATGAGCAATGCAAGCCAAACCCAAAAATATCCCTCAATAGCCATTGTACTCACTATAATCTCCAACTGGCTACTCTGGTCATCATAACACTATGTAATATCTTGATGTCCGAAAGTGGGGACATTACATTGACATGAAAAACTCTAAACAGATTTCTTCGTTATTCACTAATTCTCCTATAAAATGATACCTTGTATCAATGTGTTTAGTTTTCTTGTGAAACACATGATTCTTTGATAACATTATGGTTGAATTATTGTCACAAAATATTGTACTTGGTTCATGTTCCTACAATAAATATTTTAACATCCTTCTCATCCAAACTGCTTGACAAGTTGTACTTGTAGCTGCGAAGTACTATGCTTCTATTGAAGAAAGAGTCACAATGGGCTAATTCCTTGATGCCCATGATACCATACCTGTTTCAAAATGAAATGTATACCTAGAGGTACTTTTCCTGTCATCTATGTTGCCTCCACAATCATTGTCAGTGTATCCAATGAGTCTGAAATCTTATGACGTAGAATACTTGATGCCAAAATATTTTGTTCCATTCACATATCTCATGATTCTTTTTTTTTGCCTTCCAATGTGATTCTTTTGGAGTTTCCATGAACCTTGAAATTAGGCTCACTCCATACATAATATTAGGCCTTGTTGTTGTTAAATACATAAGATTGTCTACTAGTCTTTTAAACAGTGTGGGATCCACTTTGGACCCTTTATCTTCCTTGCTTAACTTTAATCCTATTATGACAGGTGTTGGGGTTTCTTTGGAATTTATCATGTTGAATCTTTTCAAAATTTCATGCGCATACTTAGATTGTGAAATAGATATGCCAGTTTTGGAATGATGAACTTCAATTCCCAGAAAATATCTCATAAGCCCCAAATCAGTCATTTCAAATTCATCCTTCTTGACTGACTTAAATTCCTCTATGTAAAAATTAACTGTAAAAATAAAATCATCTACATATAAGAAAACAATTAACATAGTACCTTGTTGATTTTCTTTGATATACAATATTGGCTCACATTCACTTCTTTGAAATCCATTTTGAGTGAGATAGGAATCTATGCAGCTGTACCAAACTCTTGGAGCCTACTTTAACCCATACAGTGTTTTCTTCAATCTGTACACTTTGTCTTCTTGTCATGGAACCTCATAGCCTTTTGGTTGTTCCACATATACTTATTCTTCTAAATATCCATTCAAAAATCTTGACTTTACATCCATTTGATAAATTGGCCATCTATTATGTGCGGAAATGGATGTTAAGAACCAAATATCAATATAGCATAGAAAAACCTCAGAATAAGTACTCAACGCCTTGAAAAAGAGAGAAATTCAGATAATAAGCCTCTTCGAGGGGGCAACCTCCTTAT
>JZKD02S1213661.1:112803-152214 GCA_000966675.3 Picea glauca | reverse complement strand
GGGGCAACCTCCTTATGCCCACATAAATGTACAATTCCAAGATGATTCCAAATGAAAATGTCTCCTTGGTATATATAGGAGACTAGGAGGTATAGTTACAACTAATGGAATAAATTTGACATAAATAAAATAACATTACTGATGTAATATGCCCCAATTAAGGGGTAATGAGCCAATATTAGGGCTTAACAATGGATAACACAGTTTTGATTGTGTCCATGCACGCAATTGGTGCAAATGTTTCATTGAAATCAATTCTAGGTTGTTGTGTAAAACCTCTTGCTACTAGCCTTGCCTTGTGCTTTTTCACACTTCCTTCTGCATATGTAATATTCCGGATATAAAAAGTATGCAGAATAGAAATAAATAGCTAGAGATGGAAGATGAACAACAATATAACCAGAACAACACCACAATAATACCAAAATGATACCAGAATAATACCAGAAAGAACACTTTGATTACTGAGAGCAATGTTCACTTGCCTCTTTAAGGGGGAAACCTCCAGCAGAGTAGAGATCTATTACAATAATATCCAAGACAAAATTTCTCATACCCTCGACTCCTAGTTATACTAAATATGTCTATCAAAAGAACTATCTAGAGGAAGATCCTTCTAGAAGTGGAAACTTCTATTAGGTCTTCTTACAATGGACTTATTCTTCCTTATTTCTAGGCCTTATTAATATTCACCTTTATTACATGAAAATATCTTATTCTACCTATGTGAGGGGTTAGGTCCCTAACATGTCCTCCCCTTAAAAACAACTTTGTCCTCAAGGCTTGATATGGAGAAATTCTTGCAAAATGGTACCTGGTTCCCAAGTGGCATCTGTTGGAGTTGTATATTTCCATTGTACTAACACTTCCTTGATGGTTCACTAATGTAGATGATGCTCACGTTGGTCCCAAACTTCTTGTGGTTGTATCCAAATGGATCCTTATTCTTCCAACTCATGAAGGTTGGTTTGAGTTTGACACTTAGTTCCAATCACCTTCTTTAAGCAGGAAACATGAAAAACAAGATGGATCTTAGAATGACTGGGCAAACCTAACTAATAGGAGACTTGTCCCACACACTTGAGAATGGCATAAGGACCATAAAATTTGGGCGCTAGTTTCTGACAATGGTCAGCCTTGAGTGAATTTTTCTTGTAGGGTTGTAGTCGAAGAAACACCTGATCTCCTTCTGCAAATTGGCATTCAGAGCAACCTTGGTCTGCTTGTTGCTTCATGCAATTTTGTGCCATGACCAAATTCTATTTGAGGGTATGAATAATAGCCTCTCGAACTGTAAGCGTTTGGTAAACCGCTCGGACCTTCGAGACACCTGGAAAATATGAGAGAATTTAAGGTGGCTTTTGTCCATATACTGCTTCAAAAGGATTCATGAAGGTAGTTGTATGGTATGAAGTTTTGTACCACCATACATCTA
Source organism: Picea glauca (assembly GCA_000966675.3). NCBI lineage: Eukaryota > Viridiplantae > Streptophyta > Pinopsida > Pinales > Pinaceae > Picea > Picea glauca. The sequence goes on along the minus strand of JZKD02S1213661.1, from coordinate 150,779 downwards.
GTGGTAACCATTGATCCCACTGATTTTGTCTTTCTGATGCAAAACATCTCAAATATGTTTCCAGACACTTGTTGATAATTTCAGTTTGACCATCATTCTGGGAATGATAAGTTGTGTTGAAACGCAATTGGGTTCCTTGTATCTTGAACAGTTCTTGCCAAACATTACTGGTGAAAGTTGGGTCACGATCAAAGACAATAGAATGCGGCATGCCATGAAGCTTGAAGACCTAATCCATGAAAATTTGAGCAACAATTGATGTTTTAAATGGGTGTTGAAGAGCACAGAAAGTAGCATACTTGGAAAGACGATCAACTACCACCACGATGACTGATTTATTGCCTGATTTAGATAATCCTACAATAAAATACATAGAGATATCTCGCCAAATAGAAGGTGGAATCAGAAGCGGTTGTAGTGTGTCAGAAGATTTGATTGTTTCTCCTTTGTTGCGTTGACACACATCACATTCAGCCAAAACATTAAGAACTTCTTGTTTCATACCATCCCAGAAAAAAAGAACATTTGACCCTGTCATAGGTTTTGGTAAACCCATAGTGCCCAGTTGTGGGTGTAGCATGAAGCTCAGAAAGTACCGTGGATTTAATTTTTCACTGTTTACTTAAATATAAACACACTTTGTATCAAATTTCATCATTGAGCCAAGAGTACCATGGGGAAACTGGAGAATTAGACTCCAATTGTTGTATCAGATGAGAACTTTTGGGATCATGTAGCCATTCCTAACGAACAGTTTGGAGCCAATCTGATACAATGAAGGAGAGAGAAAAGAAGGACCCTTCATCTTCATATTTTCGGGAAAATGCATCAACAACCACATTGTCTTTTCCTTTCTCGTAAATGATCTCATAATCATATCCAAAGAGCTTAGTCACCCATTTTTGCTGCTCTATGGAGGAAAGGTGTTGTTCCAGAAAATACTTGAGGCTTTGATGATCTGTCTTAATTTGGAATCGTTGCCCTAATAGATAAGGGTGCCAAAGATCCATGAGATGTAGAATAAACAATGTTTCCTTTTCATAGATTGATTTTCCTAAATTGCACTCAGACAGTTGTTTGCTGCTAAAGGCCAAAGGTCGACCCTCTTTCATAAGGACAGTGACAATTCCTTTCCTGGAAGCATCACATTCTAGGACAAATGTCTTTGTGAAATTAGGAAGGGTCAAGACTGGAGTGGTGCACATGGCCATCTTCAAGGTTTGAAAATACCGAGCAGCTGTTGGAGTCCACGTGAAAGAATTCTTTTTAAGGAGTGCAGTGAGAGGTTTTGCAATCTTTCCATAATTCTTAACAAACTTGCGATAATAACATGTTAAACCCAAAAATCCACACAATCTTTTGAGAGTCTTTGGGTGAGGGAAATCTTGCACAGATTTAATCTTTTTAAGATCCACCCTGACGTCAACCTTGCCAACAAGATGACCCAAGTACTCGACTTCTGAGGCACCAAAAGCACATTTAGATTGTTTGAGAAAAAGTTGGTGTTGAGAGAGTATATGGAGAAATCGATCCACATGAGCAAGATGGGTTGTCCAAGTTTTACTATAGATGAGGATATCATCAAATAAAACTAAGACAAAATGACAGAGAAAAGGACCAAAAACATGATTCATGAGGCTTTGGAAAGTGGAGGGAGCATTACACAAGCCAAGGGCATGACCAAAAACTCATAGTGGCCCTCATGAGTTCTAAATTCATTCTTAGGAATGTGTTCCTCTTTCATACAGATCTGGTGGAAACCAAAATGAAGATAAAGTTTAATCAATAATTGGGTGCCACTCAATTCATCCAAGAGGTCATCAATGACAAGAATGGGAAATTTGTCTTTAATGGTGATTTTGTTGAGGGTGTGGAAGTCAGGACACATGCACCAAGAACCTTCTTTCTTTAGGACCATGACCACAGGTGAAGAGTAGGGGCTCGTACTAGGGCGGATAACACCTTCATGGAGCAGGTCTTGAACAATTTTATCAATTTCATTTTTTTGGGAAAAGGGGTGATGATAGGGACGGATATTGGGAGGAAGGCTTCCTAGAAAAAGGGGAATGGAAAGATCATGAACACCATGAGAAGGAGGAAGTCCCTAGGGAGTGGAAAAAAACACTTTATGTTTAGAGAGGATGGATTGGAGGTCCTGCAGCAAAAAGGGTGTCTCAGTTGCTTGTATGGCATGGAGTTGGGAAATAATGCTAGAATGACCTTTTTTTAGCATCTTTTCCATGTGATGGGAACTACTGATCTCCAAGGAACTGGAGGTGATGCCTTGGAACTTATATTTTTGTCCCTCCTGGTTGAATTGCATGGTTAATTCCTTAAAATACATGAGAATGGGACCTAAAGTCCTTAGCCATTCTTCACCCAACACAATGTCACAACTGCCCATGTCAATAGCAAACATATGATATTTCAGGTGGTATTCACCAATTTGGAGATGCACATTTTCACAATGCCCTCCACATTTCATGGACCCACCATTGATAATCATGATTTGAAAATTATTGACTACACGGATATAGCAATTAGTTTCTTGGGCAATGCAATGATGAATAAAATTATAGGTGCTTCTACTATCAACAAGAATGATGACCTTCCTATGCTTGATGTAACCAATTATCTTGAGGGTTTGAGGAGAAAATAAGCCAATGAGAGCATTTATGGAAATGATTGGTTCTACTTTGGGAGGGTCTAAGGGAGGGGTTATGTCAGTGGGTTAAGGTGAACCTGACACAAGGGGAGCCTCAACATCCTCTTTCGAAACATCCTTCGAGATGGCCATAATTTTTTTTTATTCCTTACACTTGTGTCTTGGAAAATATTTGTCATCACAATTATAACAAAGGCCTTTGAGTTGGCGTTCAACCATTTCGGCCCGGGTCAATTTCTAGATCTATAATGGAGTAGAAGGAGAAGTGGGATTTACTTGTTTAGTGCGATGAATAAATGAGGGTTTTTGGTTTTGAGAAGTGAGAACTTGTTGTTCTTCCTTAGCTATTTTAGTAGTGTCCACCCAAATCTGAGGATGATCCATGAGGACATGGGCATGAATCTCATCCTTGAGGCCATGGATAAAACATTCTCAGAAAAAAACATCAGACATGTCCTCTGTACGAAAATCCAGTCGCTCAAAAGTATCTATAAAGTATTCCACTGTGTCAGATTGTTTCAACTTTGTCAAATAGCCTAAATGGTTGGTGTCAGTGTCAAAGCATTCAATAAACTTTGCCACAAAGTGTTTCCAAGCCACATACCCTTGGCGGACATTTGTTCTCCATTGCCACCATTTCCAACGTTCTTGATCTAGATGGAGAACACCATACCGGAGTTTGGCCAACTCATCCATAATGTCATACAAAGAGAAATAATGTTTCATTTGAGTTACCCAGCTAGTGGGATCTAATCCATCAAATTTGGTCACATCCACACACGGAAGGCGTAGGTCTCTCTAAAAGTGATGGGGCTGAAAATTTTGGGAATGAGAGGAAGTTTCACCTTCGATATGCAAAGGTTGGTTAGATAAGGGAAGATCTACAAGGATATGCATGTTGGCACAGATCATCGTAGAGACAGATTCAAGCTAGGTAGTAATTTATTGTTTGAGCTCTTGTTTGAGTTCCACGATTGAGGCAGCGATGGAGGAATGCATATTTTGATTGATGGTGGCAATATTGGGACTGATCTATCACACTTCTTGTTGGGTTTATATGAAATTAGAGTGCAAGGTAGTGAAGCGAGCTTCCAAGTCTTGGCTATGAGTATGGGCCATGATGACGAGGGAACACTAAAAGGGGTGGGTGGGACCACACAAAAAATGGGTTATGGGTGAAGTGTATCACAACGATCTAGGCAATGAGTTGAATCAAATGGGGTAAAGCCCAAATGAGGGTGTTGGAAGGGGGTCAGGTCCACAAGAAAAAAATTGTTGAAAAATGATAAGTATGACTGCGATAAGGGAGAAGAGAGAAATCCAACGGAATAAGTCTCAAATAATGATGTCAACAAGATCCAATTTTATTTTTTTTGTTTTACTCCTACTGAGTTATTCTCCGATCTAAAGAATACTGTAGTGATGAAATGTCCAAATGCTTAACAGGAAGAAATGTGTAGTAATTTCGCTACTTGAATGTAGGAGACACAACTGCGCCACAATAGAACTTTTCTATTATGTTTTTGTTTCCATCCCAAGGTTAGGTATTCAAGGGTTCTACAGACAAGGGTTTTCCATGTGTTATAGCTCTCTGATATACATGTGGGGTCCAACAGTAATACTCGGCCCAATATATCAGGGCACCAACTAAGGAGGCTAGACTGTGCCCTTAACTGTACAACCCAACTACCCAGATACTAGAGAGTATCTTGTTGAATGTTGTTCTCAGTGGCACTATAAAATTCAGGCGATCGATCGGTTTATCTATGGAGGGCTTCAGGAGATCTAGGTCGATATATATATATGTGTTTCATGATGCACTACCACTCGAAGGGGTACCAACAACGGTTACAAGGGTGGCCAACAGATGTGCGCTTCAGTACCACTTGTATTTCCTGCATGTATAAATCTCTGACCACGATTTTATGCGTGTAACGATAGATCTCTATAGCTTAAAGACGTCAGAATACTTCTCTACCCTGAAAAAGAAAATTAACCCACAATTTTTTTCTGAGGAAGGTGCTTTGATACCACTTGTAATATTCCAAATATAAAATGTATGCAAAACAGAAATAAATAGCTAGAGATGGCAGATGAACAATGATATAACTAGAGAAACACCACAATAATACCAAAATGATACCATAATAATACCAGAAAGAGCACTTTGATTACCGAGAGCAATGTTCACTTGCCTCTTCGAGGGGGCAACCTCCAGTAGAGCAGAGCTCTATTACAATAATATCCAAGAAGAAATTTCACATACCCTCGACTCATATTTATATTAAATATGTCTATCAAAAGAACCATCTAGATAAAGATCCTTCTAGAAGTGGAAGCTTCTATTAGGTCTTCTTACATTGGACTTATTCTTCCTTATTGCTAGGACTTATTAATATTGACCTTTATTACATGGAAATATACTATTCTACCTACGTGAGGGGTTACATCCCTAACATCATCTTGTTTGGTCTTATAAATCCACTTAACACTTATCACATCCTTGTCTTCAGGTACATATACCAATTTTCATGTATGATGGTTCTCTATGCATATGATTTCTTCATCCATGGCTTCAACCCATACATAATCTTTGACAACTTCTTCAAAATTTAATGGATCATCTATCTGTGAAAACAAAGAAAAAACTGAAAATGAATTAGTTGTGTCCTCATTATAGATGTCGCGTAGACTTCTTGTCTTGGTGTTAGAAAAACAGGATCACGGAGAAATAAAATAAAGAAAACGTGGAAATAAAACACAGAAGATACACAATACAATAGAGACACAGATATACATGGTTCACCCAGTGTGGGCTACGTCCACCAAAGAAATTGCCAGATCCTTCCTTTATTATTATCCAGTGAATTAAGGGATACAACCTACAACACACCCACTATAACTTCCTCTTCTTTCTCTCACATTCTCCTCTCTCAAAATACAATATTCACAATGATTTGTAGCCACAATGCATTTCCCTCATAAAAGAGGTTTTCCTTCTAGGGAAAAAAACCCTAAAATAACTTCTATCATCAAATCTACGACCTTATAATGAACGATCCATATTTACAATGAAATTACAATATACATTTACAAGGAATTTTTTCCTTCGGGGGCCCGCTTTCCCTCGGACCCCGCAGGAGGATTAACCCCCCCTGCACTCCCCTGCGTGGAGGAGTGTACATTCTTTCGGGGTGTAAAGTCTTCATGGGGTATAAACACGGCTGAAAACAAAGACTTCTAAATCAAGAAGATAATCATGCTCCACAACCAACACTTGGTAATAAACTTGCTAAAGTTGGATCCAGGGATGTAGAACTACTTGGACTACTTGCTTGAGTTTGTTGTGCTCTAAGTGTAGCTTGTGCACCCACTAATCTTACTGGAGTATTCTATGCTATGATTTGCATCATAGTGCTAGGTGTAGTAGGGAATGTGCACTGTCATGTGGTTGGTGCTTGAACCACTTCATCTTATGTGTCATCATGCTCCACTACATCAATAATTCTTACTTTCTTTGTTATACTTCCATCTCATGCTTCATTATCCATGAACTGAACATCACAATTGATTATGAATTTTCTTGCAATAGGATCATACAACTTGTATCCTTTTATTTCTTCAGAATACCCAACAAATATACATTTATTTCCTTTGTTGTCCAACTTCTTTCTTATCTCATCTAGAACATGTGTGTATGCGACACAACCAAAAAATTTTAAGTGTGCCACATTTTTCTTTAATCCTATCCATGCTTCTTGAGGAACTCTATTCTTTACACTATTTCTCAGACATATGTTCATGATGTATACTGCAGTTGCTACTGCCTCAACCCAATACTCATTTGACAAATGTTTGGGTGCCAACATACTGCGTGCCATTTCCATGATGGTTTTGTTCTTCCTTTATGCGACACCATTCTACTGTGGTGTATACCGCATGGTGAATTTCTTATATATGTCATGAACTTTACAAAAGTTCATAAATTCTCTTGAGATATACTCTCCTCCTCTGTTAGTTCTTAAGAACTTGATATAATAACCTCTCCACGAGTGATTTGAACCACTGAAAACAACCCAATGCTCCATATTTATGCTTTAGAAAATAAATCCATGTCTTTCTTGAAAAATCATCAAAAAATGTTAGAAAAAAAGTATTTCCTCCTATAGATGGAGTTTGCATTGGTCCACAAATGTCTGAGTGTACTATTTCCAGTGGAGATTTTGCCTTGTAGGAATTTCCAACTAAAAATGATTCTCTATGTTACTTTCCAAAAATACAGCCTTCACATATTCTTTCTAGTTTTTCAATCAATGGTAAACCTTTCACCATATCCTTTGTGTGTAGAAGCTTCAGACCTCCAAAGTTCAAATGTCTAAATCTGAAATTTTATAGCTAAGAATCATCTTGCACTTCAAATTGGAACGTTTCTTGTATTTATGTGCCACTTTCTCCTTTCTTGATACTATGCCAACTATTTTTTTCATTTGAACTACGTGCAATTTTTGTTGTAAATGCAGTGTCTAACTACACATTTTTTATGTTAACAACAACTAGCACTGTATTTTTCTTCTTGGATGGGTTTAATGTCAATGGAAACATCTTGTTACTTGTCATCTGGATTTATGCAATAAGCTGATTGCTTGGATATCTGTCCATAATTATCTTCCATGTAGATTATGCATCCTTTCTGTAAGAGTTGTCCTATGCTCATCAAATTATTCTTCAGACCAAAAACATAATATACATCAGGCATAACTTTTTGTTCTCCTTGTTTAGTTAAAATGTTTATACTTCCTTTGCCTAAGATAGTGACTTGGATATCTGTTCTAAGTGTAACCTTGGTTTGGACTGACTCGTTCAAACTAGAAAATAGTTCTGTGTTTCATGTCATATGGTTATTATAGCCTAAATCTAAATATCATATTCCACATGGAGTTACTTGAACAACATTGCATTCAACTGGTGATACTATAGGCATTGCTTCAACGCGCACCATAAACATAGGATTGGTTTGGTTATTTGTGTTGTATGACTGATCTTGACCTTGCTTGTTCTGATTATACCGTGTCTTTCTACATTCATGTGCATAATGTCCATACTTCTTACAATAATGGCATTGAATCTTTGATTTGTCAGTTCTCTGATCACTTGGTTGACTGATATTTGGGTTTTTACCTCTTCCACCAGTTTTTTCAAGATTACTACTGCGTCCACCTTTGACAGAATCTCTTCCTCTACCTCTAGAGTTAGCTCTTCCCCTTCCTCTTCCATGACTTATATATGATTGTGTGGAAAATACATTATCTACTAACGTACTTGACCTATTCAATATGTGTTCATGATTAATGAGGTAATCTTGCAGTTCATCTAGACTAAAATGACTCAGGGCTTTGCTCTCTTTCGGAGTCACAACTAGGGTATCAAATTTATGAGGAAGACTCCTAAGTACCTTCTCAACAACTTTTTTGTCTTATATGGTTTTACCATGAGATTTAATTTGATTTATCAGACCAACAACATGGGTATAAAATGAATCTATTGAATCTAAATCTTTCATTGACAAAGTTTCAAAATCTCTTCTAAGAATTTGCAGTTTTGAAGTCTTGACTTTGTCCATAGCTTGATACTATGTTTGTAATATGTCCCATGCCTCCTTGGCTTGTTTTGTTGATGCTCTTGGGAGTATGCTCTCATGCATGGCTTTATGTATGTAAGACACTATCTTTCCATCCTTCTTCCTTTGATCTTTCAAATCATCTTTATAATTTTGTGTGAGGGCATTATACGTTGCTCGATCTATTGGTTCCACGTAACCATTTTCAACTATCTCCCATACATCTTGACCTCGGAACAGTTCCTTCATGGTCAAGAACCACTACTTATAATTCTTTCATGTGAAAGTGGGAGGTTGTAAATTTGAAGTAGAAGTCATATCTTCACCTTAAAACATAGATGTTGCTACAATAAAACTTGTTATAATAAAATTTGCTATTGATCAACCTGCTCTGATACCAGTGCTCGGATCTACAATGCACAGGGAAACTATGTGCAACGTAGTGACAAAACAGTGCGCACCACAAACTTCATCGTTGAATACTCAGGGCTTACCGTGTAGTGGGAAAACTACTGGATTTACTGCGCGCTGTGATAAAACACTTTAATGAACGATTTATAGAAGCAAAAATAACACATTGCTATGCTTAGCACATAAACTCATAAATATGGTAAAACTAAAAAATACATGTGAGTATGACAACACTCAAAATACTTGATATATATATTAAACTTCGGCGTTGTGTGCTAATACAAAATACAGTAACTGTGACGAGCTTCAGCGCCAACAACTTTTGCTAACTTTATAGACACAAAGCTTATGCTCTCGGACTTCTTTGACTACCTTCAATTGTTGTTTCTCCTCTCGATTGTTCTCTATGTTCTTCCTTTACCTCTTTGCATCGTATCTGACTAACTAGGAACTCAAAAATATATAGGTTGTGACTGAGACAGAAGCAAACCGACTCAACATTAAAGACAACAATAAATTCCAGTGACTCTTCATCTACTTAATTGGACTTGAGAAAGATAAAGATCGACTCCATTAATTAACTCCCGTGCTTGTTGACTGATAAAATATTGATGTTGAATAAACATGTGACTTTGTATTTGAATACTCATCAATAAGACTTTGTATTTGCATAATGACTTAAAGTGTGACTGAGTAAGTGAGAAATCTATGAAGTGTGATTTACTGAGAAATCGAATAATACTTAAAGCTCACTGACTTGTAATTACAATTTCCATCGATATGAAAGGAAAAGCATTTGAATCTTTCATGAGCTAGTCATCTTATAAAATAATAGCCATGAGAATAAATTGAAACCTCTATTTTGTTGTTTGATTCAAATGAAATTAAGGTTTGATCTAGTAGCTTCCTAAGTGTTCTTTCATGACATTTAGGACAGATGACGTCAGCATTTCTTTGTGGAGTATTCAATTTGACACAAGGTTGTGATCTAGAAGCTTCCGAAGTGTTGTTCATGACATTCAAGAGATGTGACGTCAGACTTTCTTTACGGCCTATAACCTTTATGTCTTAAAAAAAGAGAGTTCGTCGGGAGCATTTATGTGTTAAAGAAACAGGAGCTCGTCAGCAGGATTTTATGACGAAGCATCGAAAGCGTTTAAATTCGAAGGAAATAATGTTGGGGAGTTTAACAAATGAGGTCAGGAAACTGGCGAAAGAGGCCCGGCCCTGCCCTGACCTTCATAACGTCGACCAAGTGTTGTACTAAAATCTGTATATGTTAAAAAAGGAGAGTTCGTGAGGACAATTTTATGAGAAAGAACCAAGTCCTTTTTAAATTTGAATGAAATAACTTCATGGAGTTTAACAGAGCAGAGACCGGAACTGGAAACGAAGAAACTGGCGGAAGAGGATGGGACTTGAACTTGATGGCGCCGTCCACGTATTGTACTAAAACCTTTGTCTGTAAATGCTAAAGAGAGTTCGAGAATCGAAATTTATATTTAAAATTTTAACGAAATAATGTCAGCAAGTTTAACAGACAAGAGGTTATAATCAGAGGCGAGGAAAGTAACGGAAGAGACCTAAGCTTGCGCTTGGGCTTCTCAGCATCATCCAGGTACTATACTACCGTCTTTATGTGTTAAAGAAAGAGATTTCGTGAGGACGATTTGATGAGATTGTACTGGATTATTTTTAATGGAATGCAGTAATGGCAGGGAGTTCAACAAACCGGAGATTCGAATTGGAGGAGACGAAACTAGCGGAAGAGGCAGCTTCATGGAGCCTCGCGGGTACTATACTAAAATCTTTATGTCTTTAATGTTAAAAGTCTTATAGAATATATATCTATGAGTACTGAATAGTTTTGAATTTGAGCTAAATGATGTCAGTGAGTTTAACAGACATGATATCTTAATTGGAGGCCCGGGAAGAGCTGAAAGAGGCCAGAGTTTGAACTTCATGTCATCATCCAGGTAGGTACTATACTGCCATCTTCATGTGTTAAAGGAAGAGAATTCGTGAGGAGATTTCTGACGTGCGTACGGCGATAGAGGATAACTCTATGAATGAATAAGTACTGAATGCCAGGGAAAGTTAAATGAAATAATGTCAGGGAGTTTGACAGATCAGATAAGGGAACTGGCGTCTTGGAAACAGGCGGAAGAGGCCGAGGATTGGGCTTCATGACATCGTCCAGGTAGTATACTACGATCTTTATGTGCAAGGAAAACTCTCTTTATGTCATTTTGTGTTAAACTATTTTATGATTCTTCAAGGAAAAGTCGCTGAATGCATTTAGATTTGAATGGAATACTATCAGCGAATTTAGCCGAACAGACTTTAGAGCTGGAGGCCAGGATATTGGCGAAAGAAGCTGGGGATCGGGCTTCACTTCGTCATCCAGGTACTATATTACAATCTTTAGTGAAAATGAGTTTAGGAGTAAGCACCGAATGCGTTTATATTTGACCGAGAAAATGTCAGGGAGTTTAACAGACAAAAGACGAGAAGTGGAAGCGAAGAAAGTAGCGGAGTTGATTGGACCTTGAGATTGATGGAGCCGTCCAGGTACCGCTCTAAAATCCTTCTGTCTTTAGATATAAAGAGTTCATTAATAAAAATTTAGAAGTATTGAATACTTTTAATCTGAACGAAATAATGGCAGGGAGTTTAACAGACGACAGATCAGAATCGGAGGGGAGGAAGGTGCCCGGAGAGACCTGCCCTTGCGCTCCATGGCATCATCCAGGTACTGGTAACTATACTACTGTCTTTATTCCTTTATGCTTCAAAGAAAGAGAATTCGTGTGGGCGATTTTGTGAGAAAGTACTGAACCTCTTTAGATTTGAATGTAAAAATGCTTAACAGACCAGAGATCAGAACTCAAGAGGACGAAACATGCCGAAGAGGGAGGACGTTGAGCTTGATGGCGCCGTACTGGTACTGTACTAAAATATTTTGTCTTTTCATTCAAAAGAGAGTTGGACAATATAAATTTATAAGGACTGAACAGTTTTAATTTTGGACGAAATGATGTCAGGCAGTTTAACAGAGAAGAGATCAGAATCAGAGGCGAGGAAAGTAGCGACAGAGGCCGGGGATCGGGCTTGATCATGGCGTCATCAAGGTACTATATTACCATCTTTTAAGTGTTTTGTGCAAAAGAAAGTTCGTGAGAAGGATTTTATGAGCAAGCACCGAATGCATTCAAATTTAAAAGAAATAAGGATTTTATGAGTAAGCACCGATTGAGTTTAAATTTGAATGAGATGACAACTCAAGTCGAAGAGAGTAGCGCAAGAGGTTGAGCTTCATGGCGCTGCCGAGGTGCTGTCTTAAAGTCTGCGCGTCTTTGTATCTATAAGTACTGAATGCATTTATATTTGAACGAAATAATCCTAGGGAGTTAAACGAACAAGAGATGAGAATAGGAGGTGAGGAAAGTGGCGAAAGAGGCCAGGGATTGGACTTCATGGCGGAGTCCAGGTATTATATTACGATCTTTATATGTCAAATGAAGAGAGTTCGCCAGGATTTTTTTTGAGAATGTAATGAATCCGTTTAAATTTGAATGAAATAATATCAGGGAGTTTAACAGACCAAATATCAGAACTCGAGGAGAGGAAACCGGTGGAAGAGGCTTGATCTTCACGGTTCCCTCCAGGTAATGCAGTCAAATGTGTCTTTAAATGGTCGAAGGAGTTATCATCGGGGTATTATATGACGATCTTTATATGTTAAAGGAAGAGTGTTCGCGATGAGAATTTTATGAGTATGTACTGAATGCGTTCAAATTTGAAAGAAATAATATCAGGGAGTTCAACAGACAAAATATCAGTACTGGAGGCGAGGAAACTGGCGGAAGAGGCTTGGGATTCATGGCGCCCTCTAGGTACTGCACTAAAATCTTTATGTCTTTAAATGGTCGAAGGAGTTATCATCCAGGTATTATATTACGATCTTTATAGGTTAAAGGAAGAGAGTTCACGAGGAGAGTTTTATGAGTATGTACTGAATGCCTTTAAATTTGACTGAAATAATATCAGGGATTTGAACAGACAAAATATCAGAACTRGAGGCGAGGAAACTGGCGGAAGAGGCTCGACCTTCTTTGCGCCCTCCAGGTACTGCTCTAAAATCTTTATGCGTTCAAATGGTCGCAGCTCCGGGTAACATAACTATACTACCATCTTTATGTATTAAAGAGAGTTCCTGAGGAGGATCTTGCCAACCTGGAAAACGCCATTAAATTTGAAAGAAATAATGTCTAAGTGTGTACAGATCATCAGAGATGAGAATCGGAGGCCAGGAAAGTGGCGAAAGAGGCCAGGGATGGGACAGCTTGGCGGTGTCCAGGTATTATATTACGATCTTTATATGTCAAATGAAGAGAGTTCGCAAGGAAAATTTTATGAGGATGTAATGAATCCGTTTAAATTTGAATGAAATAATATCAGGGACTTTAACAGACCAAATATCAGAACTCGACGAGAGGAAACCGGTGGAAGAAACTTGATCTTTCCCTCCAGGTATTGCACTAAAATCTTTACGCCTTTAAATGGTCGAAGGAGTTATCATCCAGGTATTATATTACGATCTTTATAGGTTAAAGGAAGAGAGTTTTATGAGTATGTACTGAATGCCTTTAAATTTGACTGAAATAATATCAGGGATTTGAACAGACAAAATATCAGAACTGGAGGCGAGGAAACTGGCGGAAGAGGCTCGACCTTCTTTGCGCCCTCCAGGTACTGCTCTAAAATCTTTATGCGTTCAAATGGTCGCAGCTCCGGGTAACATAACTATACTACCATCTTTATGTATTAAAGAGAGTTCCTGAGGAGGATTTTGCCAACCTGGAAAACGCCTTTAAATTTGAAAGAAATAATGTCTGAGTGTGTACAGATCATCAGATATGAGAACCGGAGGCGAGGAAAGTGGCGAAAGAGGCCAAGGATGGGACGTCTTGGCGGTGTCCAGGTATTATATTACGATCTTTATATGTCAAAGGAAGAGAATTCGCAAGGAGAATTTTATGAGAATGTAATGAATCCGTTTAAATTTGAATGAAATAATATCAGGGACTTTAACAGACCAAATATCAGAACTCGACGAGAGGAAACCGGTGGAAGAGGCTTGATCTTCCCCTCCAGGTATTGCACTAAAATTTTTACGCCTTTAAATGGTCGGAGTTATCATCCAAGTATTATATTACGATCTTTATAGGTTAAAGGAAGAGAGTTCACGAGGAGAGCTTTATGAGTATGTACTGAATGCCTTTAAATTTGACTGAAATAATATCAGGGATTTGAACAGACAATATATCAGAACTGGAGGCGAGGAAACTGGCGGAAGAAGCTCGACCTTCTTTGCGCCCTCCAGGTACTGCTCTAAAATCTTTATGCGTTTAAATGGTCGAAGCTCCGGGTAACATAACTATACTACCATCTTTATGTATTAAAGAGAGTTCCTGAGGAGGATTTTGCCAACCTGGAAAACGCCATTAAATTTGAAAGAAATAATGTCTAAGTGTGTACAGATCATCAGAAATGAGAACCGGAGGCGAGGAAAGTGGCGAAAGAGGCCAGGAATGGGACGTCTTGGCGGTGTCCAGGTATTATATTACGATCTTTATATGTCAAGTGAAGAGAATTCGAAAGGAGAATTTTATGAGAATGTAATCAATCCGTTTAAATTTGAATGAAATAATATCAGGGACTTTAACAGACCAAATATCAGAACTCGAGGAGAGGAAACCGGTGGAAGAGGCTTGATCTTGCCCTCCAGGTATTGCACTAAAATCTTTACGCCTTTAAATGATCGAAGGAATTATCATTCAGGTATTATATTACGATCCTTATATGTTAAGGGCAGAGAGTTCGCGCGGAGAATTTTAAGAGTATCTACTGAATGCATTCAAATTTGAATGAAATAATATCAGGGAGTTTAACAGACAAAATATAAGAACTGGAGGCGAGGAAACTGGCGGAATAGGCTTGGGATTCATGGCGCCCTCTAGGTACTGCACTAAAATCTTTATGTCTTTAAATGGTTGAAGGAGTTATCATCTAGGTATTATATTACGATCTTTATATATTAAAGGAAGAGAGTTCCGGAGGAGAATCTTAAGAGTATGTACTGAATGCCTTCAAATTTGACTAAATAATATCAGGGATTTGAACAGACAAAACATCAGAACTGGAGAGGAGGAAACTGGCGGAAGAGGCTCGATCTTCTTGGCGCCCTCCAGGTACTGCTCTAAAATCTTATGCGTTTAAATGGTCGAAGCTCCGGGACCATCTTATGTATTAAAGAGAGATCCTGAGAAGGATTTTGCCAACCTGGCAAACGCCTTTAAATTTGAAAGAAATAATGTCGAAGTGTGTACAGATCATCAGAGATGGGAACCGGAGGCGAGGAAAGTAGAGGAAGAGGCCAGGGATGGCCCTTAACGGCGTCGTCCAGGTAATATACTACCATTTGTAGGTCTTGATCCGTATTAAATAAATAGAGTATCCTGGCAGGATTTTATGAATAAGTATCGTATGCGTTTAGAATAATGTTAGGGACTTTAACAGACCAGAGATCAGAACGGTAGGCGCGGCAAGCCATGACCGAGAAGCCGGGGTCATGGGCTTCACACCGTCGTCGAGGTACTGGTACTATTCTAATATATTATGTTTATGTATGGCTAAAGAAAGTATAGGCAACTATTTATACGTTTTCTTAGTCATTTGGTTTTTAGCAAATTTTTATTTTGCATGGTTAGAGTGTTAAAATTGGAAAAACAGATTATTTGCACTGTCGTAATGTATAAATCCATTTGTTAAGGACTGCATTGAACTTGTTAGAGAGTTTTGACACATCTTCAACGGCGAAGTGACATTGTCCAAGGGTTTTGACATCTCTGGATGGATCTGTAATAGGTGCTATGTCAAACATGAGGATTTTTATATTTTTATTAAACTACGACTTTGGTTCACTAAATCCAGTTATGCTCATTGAAATTATCGGTTAGTTGTCCAACTAAAGAAAAAAGAATTTTGAAAAGATTTACCATATAAGATTAAGCACTTAGTTCATTTAGAGTTCATTGCTATCTAAATGCATTATAGATTTTTTTTTGGATTGGGGGACTCACGCTCTATGGGATCTTAGATTTAAACAAGTTTCCCATTAAGCACTTAGTTCATTGCTATCTAAATGCATTATAGATTTTTTTTTGTACTAAGGGACTCACGCTCTATGGGATCTTAGATTTAAACAAGTTTCCCACATACGATATCGCCAAGGTCACCTTTGAAATTTGAATAATTAATATACCTATTTTAAGATAAAAAATTATTTTAGTAATAAGATGATTTAAAATTTATTATTATTATTTAATATACATGTTATTTTTTTTTGGGAGGTTAAATGGTTTTTGGAAAAATTTCTATTACATCTTTTAATTTGGAGGAAGCTATTATAATAACATACTTGTTAATAGGGTTGAAAACATTATGAATTGTTTGTTATAAGGAGAAGCATTTAGGGTTTAGGGTTTGATGCACTACGCTCACGCCCTACAAGCCTCATGCAACCTGCTTTGCCACACTCCCTGACATAGCAGAATGAAAGCCCCCTTTTACCAGAATGCAATAGCAAATGAGACGGAAAACTCCCGAGCATCTACATGACCAATTTCTACATTAAGAGACTGACCGACACCAATTTGTGCATTAAGAGACTGACCGAGACAAAGGAATAGGTATGGACGGGGAATCGTCGCATCCAAAAGCTTCTCACATCTAGATACCAGGAAATTGCATCCCACAGACATTGATAGCACCAAAATACGTCATAAAATCAACCAAGGTAGGCGAGCATACCTAGTTCATGAAGGACCATGCTCTAATTGGCAAAAATCTAAGGCTCTGGCCCTCAGAAAAGGACCTTGCATGATGGATCAAAACCTAGTGGACTCTAAAAGGAGATTATGAGCTCCAGCTAAGTTCTAAAGGGTTCTTCATAGTAATATTCTATAACCTAGAAGACAAGGATCACATCTTCGAAAGTGGACTATACTTCTACAACTAAGCGTGCATGTACTTACACTTCTGGACGGACCGTTTCAACCCCCAAAAGGAAGATTTTCCTTTTCCCTAGTATGGATTTGACTCTATTCCCTGCCTCAAGAGTTCTGGCTAGAGGAAATTCTAATGGGTATCGACAATACTCTCGGCAGACATGTCAAGTCCTCAAAGGCCACAAAGCAAAGAAAATACACATCTTATGCAAGAATTTGTGTCTACATGGACATCTCCAAAGCCTTACCAGGTTCAGTGACCTCGGAATATCAGGATGAGGAATGAGCCCAAACCATTGACTATGAACACATATCACTTCATTGTAGGAAATGTCATGAACACGAGCACCTCTACAGGAACTGCCCTCTTAATGCTCCAACCAAACCAAAAGCGGAGGAGAAAACAAAGGATGGGTTTACACAGGTCTAGAGTTGCAAAAGGAAAACACAGAAGAAACCTAACCAAGGTGGTGGATGAAGGAGCTCTAATACCAACTCTTGTGATGCCCTCAACCATCTTCCAGAGGCAGAAGAGGTAGAAAACCCCCATCTATCAACAGATCGAGGAAGTAACAAAAGTGAAGAAAAATAACATCGACAACCAAGCACAGAACGAATCACCATTCCTGAATCCCAAGTCCTCTCAAAACCAAGAAAAATCCTGGTGATGGAAGAAGACACTATCATAGAAATGGATGAGCACGATCTAGAGAACATTAATCTAGACAAGCTAGAAGAAGCACTCAATAAGAAGGATCTCAAAACTATACCGAAGGATCAACTCAGAAAATTCCACAAGGTCTTCCTAGATTCCACTGCAAGGGCCACTTCGACGCTTGGCATCAATGCATATCGAAACCCGGATCCCAGGAATAACCCCAATGAAAACAAAAGACATGGGAGAAAATCGACGCACCAACTAAAAAAGGAGGTAGGGATTTACATTATCAATTCAGAACAGATCAAGCATCTCTCGGAAAGCTCCTTCTCCCACCCACCCAACTTTTTATGATGAAAATCATCACTTGGAATATCAGAGGCCTGAATGGGAGATCCAAACAGAGGATTCTCCAAAACTGTATAAAAACTGAAGACCCGGACATTCTCATGTTACAAGAAACAAAGTGTGCAAGACAAATAACGAAGGATCTATTAAAAAAATGTTGGCGACAATGCAACTTCTTTCATCTAGATTTGAAAAGAGCTGCGGGAGGACTAGCCATCCTTTGGAACCCTGCCATAGTAATAATGGATCAAGCCTTCTCCACAACCAACACTATGATCGCTCACTACCGGGCTATAGGCTCTGACAAATATGGAATGATTACCAGTGCATATGGCCTGCAAAACTGCCAAGAAAAAGACTTTTTCCTCAAATGCTTGTCTTATTTGGGCTCTCTAGTTGGACACAAATGTTGGATAGTAGGAGGAGACTTAAAAATCATCCTAACACAAGAGGGAAAAAAAGGAGGAAAGAAATGCTTGGAAAAGTATGGCACAAAACTCCAAGAACTCATAGACAGTCTCAAATTAGTTGACATTGAAACATGTAATGGCACCTTCACCTGGTCCAACAGAAAATCTGGTCCACAACAAATAGCAAGAATATTAGACTGCTTCTTAATCTCAGAAACCCTAATGTTAGAAGGACAAATGATTGAAGCCAATATCCTCCCAAAATCAAGGTCAGACCACTGGCCAGTGCAACTATGGATAGACACAATAGCCACTCCTAAGATCAAACCCTTCAGGTTTGAGAAATTATGGTTAACCCACCCATATTTCTAGGAGCTATCCCGCATATGGTGGACCAACGAAGAGACCCAACAAGGTACCAAAATGTATTGGTTATAGCAAAGGTCAAAAAACTTCAAACACCAGTGGTGCCAATGGAACAAAGACGCCTTTGGTAACATCTCTCAAGAGAAAAAATCACTCGAATAGAAACTAGAAGACATTCAGAAACAAAGCATTCAAACATGTCATACAGACACCCACCAACAACAAGAGGAATGAATCCTCAAAAGACAGCTCAAAGAAAGATACAAGCATAAGGAAATCTTATGGAGACTGAAATATCATGTTTAATGGCTCAAGGAAGGTGAGAAAAATTCCAAATTCTTCCACCGCTCCATGATCCATAGACGCTTCATCAATCACATCATAAAGATTGAAGACAGCCAAGGTAACACCATCTTAACCCACAAGGAAATAATAAATGAGCTGGTTTATTTCTACAAGAATCTACTTTCAGATCCCCCCATAGATCGGACTCCATCAATTGATCGGGTCATTCAAAATATCCCAGCCCTAATCTCCACAGAATAGAATGCGGCTCTCATGTGACCCATAACTCAAACTGAAGTGGATCAAGCAGTACAGTATCTTCCCAAGGGAAAAGCTCCAGGTCTGGACGACTTCACCACAAACTTCTTCCACTAATGTTCGCCAATGCTCCAAGAAGAGGTGTGGCAATTAGTTGAGGAATCTTATACCTTGGGCAAAGTCCTCCTAGTATTAAATGCCATCTTTCTCACCCTAATACCAAAGGAAGAGAGGGTTACCAATCCGAAGAACTTCAGACTAATAGCGTTATGCAATTTGATCTACAAAATCATCTCCAAAGTTATTGCTATGAGACTAAATCCTATTCTCCCTTTCATCATCTCCAAAGAATAATCAGACTATGTAGAAGGAAGAAAATCATGGACAACATCATCCTGGTCCAAAAAGTCATCCACTCTCTCAAAAGAACTCGCACCCCAGGTATGCTACTGAAACTAGATCTCTTAAAAGATTTTGATAGATTAAGTTGGCATTATATGAGATCCCTTCTGGAAGCTTTCAGCTTCAGCAAGGATTGGATCTCCTAGATAATGAATCTCATCTCCTCTGCCTTTTTCTCAATTCTTGTCAATGGAGTTCCCTCTCAACCCTTCTCCCCTAGCAAAGGCATAAGACAAGGAGACCCACTCTCCCCCTTTTTATTTGTCATCATGGCAGAAGGCCTAGGCCATTAGATCAAGGCATTTATCCAGAATGGCTCGCTACAAGGCCTCCATCTACATGGACTACAACCATTGGCCTCTCATAGTCAATTTGTAGATGACACAATGCACTTGAACACCCCCACTTCTCAAGAATCCAACAAACTAATATCTATTCTTAATGATTTCAGTGAAGCCCCTAGGACCTCCTTTAATTTGGACAAATCTCAACTTTTCTTTTTCAACACGCCCGTGGCCATCCAACAACATATCTCATGTCTGCTGATTATTCCAATATGCTCCCTACCTTCTCAATACTTGGGACTCCCACTCTTAGAATCAGTTGCCCGAAATATTTGCTCGGATTCCCTCCTCCTCTCAATCTCCAACCACCTATGTAATTGGACCTTTCGATCCCTCAACCTCCTTGCAAGACTCATTCTTCTAAAATCCGTGCTACAAGCCATCCCTGCCTATCTATTCTCGGCCCTCGCTGCCCCACAATCAATAATAAAAACAATAAGGAACCTACAAAGAAACTTCCTTTGGCATGGTCACAACCCCAACAAAACATGGGCCCTTGTCAGTTGGGACAAAATCTACAAGCCTAAATCTCTGGGAGGTTTGGGCCTCTGGGATCTAGGCAAACTCAACAACACAATGGGAGAAAAAACCTGGTGGCGCTGGCTCAAAAATCCAACAGAACTTTGGGCCCGACATTGGAAGCGCAAATATGCATCGAGCATAGCTCAAGCTCACCACATATGGATGCAGGATAATATAAAGGGCTCAAACATCTGAAACACATCTTGGAAAAATCACCCACTCATTCAAGAACACGCTTTTTGGGAAATTCAAAATGGACAGAACACTCTATTCTGGATGGATTCTTGGAACAAAATTCCACCCCTACATTCTGAGAACAATATTATATCTTATCATGATCACATCCAAGATCTTACCTCCCTCAAAGTAGAATATCTTTGGTTGGATACCTCCATCAATCCCCCCTGGTGCAGTTGGAAAATGACAGCACAAGATCTCCACATTGCAACAGATTGTGACTTACAACATTGGAAATAAATGACAAACCAAAGGATAATTTGCATAAGTGTTGATCCAAATATTATCCGATGGGGGTACACTCCCAACGAAAACTTCAAACTCAAAGAAGGCTATAATTTATAGGAAAAATTCCAAAACATCCAAAAAGAGCACATATGGGCAATAATATGGAAATCAAAATTTTCGCCAAAAATTTCCACCTTTCTCTGGATTTTGGTTCAAAATAAAATATTAACTTGGGACAATCTCAGGCGACGTGGCTTTATAGGCCCCTCAATTTTCCATATGTGCCAAAAGCATGAAGAAATCATGGAGTGTCTCCTTAATCATTTCCCACTCAGCGATCTAATATGGAACCATGATTCCCAAAGCATGAGAAGAACTAGAAGGGAAAGAAATAACATCATTAAGACAATCAAAACATGGGGATCTTGCTCCTACACAAGTCCCATCCTCAATAGAATATGGAAACTTCTTCTCGAATTCATTGTTTAGCAACTCTAGAAAGAGAGGAATAGAAGGATCTTCCACTCTCATGCTTCCTCTCCCCCTCTCATATGCACCACCATTCACAAACATATTCATGAAACCCTCCAAATCCACTCATGGTCCCAAGAATATTTCCCCACAGACCCCTTTGAATCCTTTGTTCTGAACTCCTGGGGTTTTTCCTTGTCCCCCACTCTCCCCTCCTAGCATATATCCCCTAAAGCCTCATCAACTAGTCCTTCCACATGGCTTCCACTCCCTCGGGATTTCACAAAGTCAACTTTGACGATGCTTCCAAGGCAAATCCAGGAAATTCAGGCTGTGGATCATTTATATGAGACAACACTGGCTAAATTCAATTTATAATGGGAAAGAATCTAGGATATGACACAAATAATTCGACAGAAATTTGGGGTCTAATCAAAGGAATCTAAATGGAAATAGACCATAATCTCACTCATCTAATAATAGAAGGGGACTCCAGAGTGATCATTGATCTTGCTACCAAAAACATAACTAGTAGGTATCTTGATAAAATCGCCCCCAGTTGGTTCCTCCTGAGCCCCCTAAATAGCCTAAAATCTCTTATCAAGCCCTCTCTCACACTAATTACTTCGCACATAAGATGTGAAGCCAACAAGGTGTCATACAAGCTAGCTAATGAAGGAGTAAATTCCACTAAGAAGGCCATCTTCATCAATACAAAGTAGTCCCAAAGCTCGTAGCTACTACTCCAATGTAGGAAGTTGGCTCTCTAGGATTATCCTCTCCTAGATGGGGTGACAGGTGGACCTCAACGGACGATAGGTGGCAACTAGCAGCAACAAGTGTTATTAACCCTAGCCACCAGCCTCCCTCCCATTCCATTTGAATGACCTGCACTATGCCTGGAGTTATGGTAGTGCACTGGGATATCCTTGCAGGTTTAATGGCCCCTTGCGCGAACCAAGATGAGTGTACAAAGATAGGTACCAGGCCTAGGAGAGTTGTCACCTATGCTTTCATGGCGACCATTCCTATCAATTCACAAGGAATTATGAAGGCTCACACCCCTGAGCGCTCTCCCATTAAACCATTTATGAAAAATATTTTTCTCCTCAGTCCTTTCATGCTCTCACACCTCTAGCCACCCACCACTACTCTTCTGTTGGTCTTCCTTCACTGTCCCACCCAGAATCCCTACGCCATGCCAAGAGAGAGGGGAAAACCTAGAAGGGGACTGTTGTATTACAACGCCATATCCAGATTTAACATGCTTGAACCCTCTCAACTTGCTCTAATTACTACAAGCACTCCTGAACCAAGCCAAAAATGAATAGAACTACCTCATCAACCCTCGCCACCCCCCTCCAATCATACAATGGACTTCGACAGTTGCCTTGTCGAAGAAGAAACTCCTACTCCTAAGGAGCATACTCCTCCTGTGAGTTCCCATCCCGAAATCACCCCTCTTAGAGTCCACACACACGTTCACGGTTTTGGAATTAGTGGATGTATTGTGGAGGAAGAAAGTCCTCCTAGCTAGTAGGTGGAAAACCATCCAAAGGATATGGATGAATATTTAGAGGAGGAGCCGCCTCTGATCTCTCCTCTTCGACTCTCGGATGAACATCTTCAACTCATTTTTTATATGTGGTAGAAGATTGATGACCAGGTGCACAATCAACGAATTCTTGGCCAGCAAATGGACCTCTTGTTCGACTCCATGGCTGAAGCTCCAACTAACAAATAGTGCCCGACTTGTGGCCAAAAGTTCGTCCCATCTTATAGCATGCATGGTAGTCCGAGTTTGCATATGGATTAGCTCTTCTAGACTTTTGTTCTCTTTCTGGTTTTGTCACTTATGCAAAGACTGACAAACTCCCTACCTCACGATGTATGTTAGTTGGTCATGGTGACCATTTTATGGCTACAATTTTGTTCATACTATAACACGTCAAACAATTACAATTTTTTTGAAGGCCACCTATCCTGGTTTCGCTATTGTGGCAGGACAGGTGGCAAACTATAGGCAATGTAATGACAAACATTGTTGATAATATATAGTTCCTTTTATTTACAAAAAAAAAACATACTTGTTAATAGTTCATCATGTTATTTGTCAAAATTGAACTTATAATTGAACTTAGAAGGAAAGGATAACAACCAAAGTACATCCTAGATTTATTTTAAATTTGAATTTATCAAGTATCTAAAGGGATCAATTTTCTTAAGGTGTAAATTTTTTTATCATTTAATTACATGTTAGATAGATCCATGTTTAATATGGATACCTATTTGACAACACCTCCACCATATTGAGACGTAAAGCACGTGACTAGTTTAGATATAATAATTCCCCCAACCAACCAAGCAAAACCCAATTGACTACTATTATTATAATGTGTGAGAGAGAAAGAGGAAAGTAGAGTAATTGCATATATTACATATATTGTTATTTTTTATATACTATTAAGCTTTCATAAGGATTAAATTTCTCTAGTTGCAAACCTTTAACCTTTTTTCAAGTTTTTCACTCTAAAAAAGGTTTGTTCCCTCTCAGTACTTGATAAATACAGAGTTAAAAATAGAACTAGGCTAGTTGTTCTTCATTTAAAGTATATATATATATATATATATATATATATATATATATATATATATTTCCCAATCTTCTTCTTTATGTCGATGATATCGTTCTTATGACAAGGAGTCCCCATGATCTTGAAAACCAAGAGTCCTCAAGGATTTTTTCTCCAATATGGGTATGACTATTAATACTGATAAGACTAAGGTCATGATTATTAAATCCAACAAGATCACTTATGATACCTGTAATATCCCTCGGCCAAACCTAATTGTAAATGTAATGTAAGTGTACTTAAGTTGGTGAGCTGTTTTGACATCATTTTGTAATGCACCTTTCATGGAATAGTGCACGCATATACTGTGCAATAAAATGATGTAGTGTGCACATTTCTGGATACCGCACGCAATAATTAAAGTGCGCGCAGTATGGAGGACAATGAGCCTTGTGTATATGATATGTGTTGTAGGCTGGTGAGCTAGTTATTATAAGCTGGGATGCTTATGTTTTGGAATTAGGCCAAAGCACCTAATTGTTAAAGGCCAATGCGCATATTTTGTATATGTCTCATGATTAATATAAAATACATCGTTGCATGCAGACCAACCACGATAAAAAAGATGGGGGACATAACTCCACCAGTTAGGGGACTGAACTCCACCACATTGTTATTTACATGCTTATGTTACGGTTTATCATATATGTGATTATAATTATCTGTATGTTTATGGGTACTTCCTTGTATATTATGCATATCTGTGTTTACTGTTATTTCCATATGAAATCATATATTACAGAATGGAATTGTTTGTTTACATTTATATGTAAAGCTTCCGCAAGAGTGTTGTATGTATATGTTATAATTGCATGCAGTTTGAAGAGAAAATTTATGTGGCATAGCTCAGTTGAATACTGGTTATGTTACAGTATGTTCCATAGTGAGAGAACGAAAGTGTTCCCTCGTGTAGCGTGGCTCGGTCATAGGTGGTCCGGGACGTTACAATAAATTATCAGAGCTAAGTAAAGCATCTGAGGAGTGGCATGCCCAACCAGTGTGAGGTCGGGGATGTTACAGTATGGTATCAGAGCTTCAGTTCCAACACTGAGCCTCGATGGGTCAGAAAGGTTCAGTTGAAGCGAATATTCACATAAGATTAATTTCAAGGTGACCAAATTTCAAATCACAGAGCGTCCATGGAAAATGTTGGAGTGCAGGTGTGCACGATAAATTGTGGCGCCGCGCGGAAGAATATTGCGTGCGGAGGTACGTGCTGAATTTAGCATTGCGCAGTGAGAACAAACATAGTAATGTGCACATGGGGTGTGCAAGTATTGCAAAACACAGAGGAGTTTTGTTGGTGCGCGCATAGTATGAGTATAAGTTGTCTTGCGATAGTGTATTCAATGGTGCGCGTAGAGTAATGTGTGCGGTGGGGCATATTGAACTTTGACATGGTGCAATGCATAGGGAGAAATGCATGTGGAATATCAGTGCGCGATACCAAAACTGTGTGCAGTGGATATTGGCGCACAAGGCAAAAGTAGTGCACGCAAGTTATTGGCATGACAAAGAAGAAATTCATAGTGGATATAGGTGCGCAGAAGCACAATTTACCTTGTGATGTTGCTGTGCATGATAAATATGGGTGTATACGTTGAATTTTTATGCACGCGAAGTCGTTTGGAAGGTGATGAGTTTGAATTTAATAGAAAATTTGCATGGTATTAGAGGAAAAAGAAACACACAACCGCATCAGAGCATTATTTAAAATGAATTTAGAGTTGGTTTGAGAAGAAATAAATATAGTCTAAATTGCTAAGCCGAGAGCATCTCATAAATGAATTCTGAGTTTTATATTCCTCTGATTCAGATAGATGGAAGTGAAATATAAGCTTACAAGAAAAGAATACTATGAAAGAAAACAAGACTCATAACGCCACCAGTTAGAATCTTGTAATAAACAGTCCAGAATCCACTTATGTATTTATATAATCGTATTAATCCCAAAATTACAAAAAGGGAATGATAACAATTATCCTATTGTAAGGGGATCATTTAAGAACATGTCTATCATCTCTGGGGACCCTTACCTCTGCTACCATCTGACCAAAAATTTGCTGAAATGTACTTTTATTCAAGGACTCATTTCATCTTAGTGATCTCCTCCTTTAAAGAATCTAACCAAACAGGTTGATTCTCTCCAAAAAATTTGGTAATTTTAGCTGTGGTTTCCTTCTTCTGCCGCTTGCTCCTTTTCTTCTTAGCAGCTGGCATGTTGATGACTAAATCCTTCATAGTAGGATTCAGCTTGACTTCCAATTGCGAGTCTATAGGCGGCTCTGTGTGGAATTTAGTCACTAGAATGTGAGCAAGTACCCTTTCTTCCTTATTCGAAGGAAAGTCTATCATGTTGCCCACATAACTAGTCTCACTGGATTTAGCCTTATCCATGTACCTCAGTATGTGGATACCTAAATTCTTTTACAGAGAGAAAAAAGTCGAGCAATTTGGAAATTACTCCATTTATGGATAAGTTGATGCCTCCATACTTGAGGATTGGTAGTTACAGAATCCCAATTATGAAGCACACACATACTACGTACAGGTGCATTGGGTTGCCATGCTTGGCTAATCCATTTCAAATGATTATCTTTTGAGTTTGTTACATGGAGGCGTTCAACTGATGTCACATGGTTGTGAAGTACCGAATGAGTGAAACAGGGTGATCTGACTAGCCGTCGCCCATTCCATGTGTGGTGTTTTTGACATATTGAAACACGTGATATGCGTCTTGGCGAAAGTGGTATTGACAAATCGTCTTTTTTCCCAGATGTATCTCTGAAGGTGTCGTGCGTCTATGTTCTCAAGACTTGGGTATTATCTAGAATTTTCATGATGATAACACCAGGAAATCAGAAGAGATAATTCTGATGTATATATTGAACCAAAATGGTTCATATTTTTCATGAATTGTTGAATTGTTAGCCTAATAAGTTTTGATGGTTGCATGTTTTGCAGAATTAACAACAACTAGATCAGATCAGATCAGTGCAGAGTCCATAGGAATGGAAGAGGCACAGGGGAATTACAATTAGCAAGATCAGAGCAGAGGGATGGATGTCCATTTGGGCATTGAAGGAACAAACTCCAATGGTCATGGAGAAGAAAGTTATGAAAACATGAATATGGCAGAGACCATTAAAAATTTGCAGAAGGATGTCCAAATCCATAAAGATGATAATGAAAGGCTTATGAGAGCCAAGGAGCAGCAAGATGACTTCAATGTGAAGTTATTGGAGGGCTTGAACATAATATAAAACAAATTGGTTAAGGAGAGTGGCTTAAGCAAATCTGGAAGTCAGAAGCCTTTGGATGAGAAAAGAAAAGTGAGAAGTGTTAGCATAAACCACCATCACTCCCCAAGGCATTCCAATAAGAGAGCAGGCAACATCTCAAGTCCATCCCCTGTCAGAAGGCATAAGAGGTCTTGGGTGGATGAGATATGAGGAGAAATGAACAAAATCAAACCTCCTATATTTGATGGTGAGCACAAGAAGGATGAAGATGCAGAAACATGGTTGTTGGGAATGAGAATGTATTTTCAATTGCATAATTATTCTTCTCATGCAGAAGGTAGAATTGCTATCTATCAACTCAAGGGAAAGGCATCCATGTGGTGGGATAATCTTGTGTAGGTGAAACACATTAAAGAGAAAAGTGTTACTTGGAAGGAATTCAAGAAGTATTTTGAGAAGAAATACTTTACTAAGAGATACTATGACAAGAAAATGAAAGAGTTCTTTGAACTCAAACTTGGAAGTATGACCATAGATGAATATGAGAGAAGGTTTCTAGAATTGTTGAAGTATGTCTCTTTCATCAAGGATGAGACAATGAAAATTCAAAGGTATTTGAGTGGATTTCCATCATTCATCAGTGACAAAATACAATATGATGATCCCAAGTCATTGGAAGAGACCATAAGGCGAGCTAAATGCCTATATGATCAATAGAAAGCAAGGTCAGTTTTCCAAAAGGTTTAGGAAGAAAAAAATAAATTCAAGATGGATCAGAGGAAGAAGGGAGCTAAGCCACCATTATTAAAAAATAATCCACAGGGACAACAAATTCCTAAAGAACCCAGAACGATTGACACAGGGAGTCAAAGGCCAAGGCAACCACCTATTCAATGTTGGGGTTGTAAAGGAGATCATAGGTTCAGAGATTGTCCTCACAGAGGTGAAAAAGGTAGGGTTGTTCATAATGTACAACAAGATGAAATAGTGGAGGACATGGGCAGATACGTGCCAAGGATCTATGCATCCCTGGACAACAAGCAAGCAGAGTATATGTCACATATGATTGAAGTGGAAGGTATGATCAACAACCAAACCATTGCTATTTTAATTGATTCAGGAGCTAGTCATAGTTATATAGACCCTAAGATGGTGGAAATTTTGTAGTTGCCAAGAAGAAAGCATGGGAAATCCTGATTGGTGCAGCTGGCTATAGGAGCCAGAACAAAAATTAATGAGATGGTTAAGTCATGCCTCATGGACATGAATGGATTGAACACCAAGGCAAATTTTAACATCTTGCCTTTAGGTTCCTATGACTGTCTAATTGGGATGGATTGGTTGGACCAACATCATACTATCTTAGAATGTCACAACAAAGCATTTACTTTCTTGGATGATGAAGGGAAACTAAGGAAAGTGCAGGGAATTCCAAGGACAGTAATCATTAGAGAAATTTCAGCATTGCAGCTGAAGAAATGTTACAGAAAAGGGTGTCAAATAATTGCAGCTCATTTGGTGGAGAAACCTAGAGATAAGGTACCAAATTTGGGGGATTATGTAGTCCTGGAAGATTTTGAAGATGTATTCAAGGAAGTACCAGGACTACCCCCAAAAAGAGACATTGATTTCGCTATAAATCTAATGCTTGGAGCAGCTCCAGTGTCAAAGTCTCCTTACAGAATGAGTACACTAGAGTTGAAGGAGTTGCAAATGCAGCTTGAAGAACTTATGAAGAAGGGGTATATATGCCCAAGTGTGTCACCTTGGGGTGCCCCATTCTTGTTTGTGAAAAATAAAGATGGAACATTAAGATTGTGCATTGACTTCAGACAGTTGAATAATGTGATTTTTAAGAACAAGTATCCTCTGCCAAGGATTGATGATCTCTTTGATCAATTGAAGGATGCAAAGATATTTTCAAAGATAGATCTCAGATCAGGATACCATCAGCTAAGGATTAAAGAAGAAGATATCAACAAGACCACCTTCAGGACAATGTATAGTCATTATGAGTTCACAGTGGTGCCATTTGGGTTGTCAAATGCACCATTTGTTTTTGTGTGCTTAATGAATGGTGTTTTTCGAGAATATCTGGACAAGTTTTTCATTGTCTTTTTGGATGAAATTCTTATATATTCTAATTCAGAGGAAGAGAATGAACATCATTTGAGGATGGTGTTGCAAGTATTAAGGGAACATCAATTGTATGCCAAATTGAGCAAGTGCTCATTTTATCAAAAACAAATTCATTATTTGGGGCATATCATTTCAAAGGATGGGATAGAAGTGTATCCTAAGAAGATAGAATCCATTAGAGAATGGTCAACGCCGAAGAATCTGACAGAGGTGAGATCATTCATGGGTCTTACAGGCTACTACAAAAGATTTTTTGAAGGATTCTCAAAGATTGCACACCCAAGATCACTTCCTTGTAAAGAAAGGGGGTGAAGTTTCAGTGGACACTGGACTGTGAAAATAGTTTCCAACACTTGAAACAATTATTGACAAGTGCTCCAATATTAAGGATTGCAAACCCAAATGAAGAATTCATTGTATGCACAGATGCATGTAATGAAGAACTTGGTGGATTCCTTGGTCAAAATGGGTTTGTTATATGTTATGAATCAAGGAAGTTGAAGGAGCATGAAAGAAACTATGCCACTCATGATTTGGAATTGGCAGCCATAGTGCATGCCTTGCGGAAATGGAGACACTACCTCATGGGCAAGAGGTTTGAGCTAAGAGCAGACCACAGTGGCTTGAAATATTTATTTGATAAGCCAAATCTAAATGCTAGGCAAAGCAAATGGTTAGAATTTCTAAGCGAATATGACTTTGATATAAAGCATATCAAGGGGAAAGAGAATAAAGTGGTTGATGCACTTAGCAGGAGGGTGCATGAACTACATGCTACAACCATTAGCATGTATCATATTAATATTAAAAGAAAAATTATGGAGGCTGCAAATGCAGATCTACAATACAGAGAATTGGTAACAAAGCTACAATAGGGTAAGATACCACAAGAGGTGGATAATTACAATTTGGGAATAGATGGAATACTGCTGCACAAGAACAAAATTGTTGTTCCAAATGTCCAGGACTTGAAACGTATGATTTTTCATGAAATGCATAATGTCCCTTATGCAGGGCACCCTGGATATCAGAAAACCATGGAGGTGATCAAGATCCATTACTTTTGGCTAGGTATGAAGAGAGATATCGCTGAATACATCGCTAGATGTATGGAATGCCAGAAAGTTAAAGCTGAGCATAGGCACCCAGTAGGGTTGTTGCAACCTTTTCCCATTCCTGAATGGAAGTGGGAAGTGGTGAAAATGGATTTTATTATGGGATTTTCTAGAATAGGCAAGCTGCACGATTCGATCATGGTGGTGGTGGACAAGCTTACAAAATATGCCCATTTTATTCCACTGAAAACTACTCACAAGGTAGAAAATGTTGCTAATATTTTCATGAAAGAAGTGGCATGACTGCATGGAATTCCTAAAACAATTGTGTCTGACAGAGACTCGAAATTCACCTCGAATGTCTGGAAAGTATTGTTCAAATGATTTGAAATGAATCTGAACTTTAGTACAGCTTATCATTCTGAGTCTGATGGACAGACAGAGAGAGTGAACATAGTGATAGAAGACATACTGAGAATGTATGTGATGGACAAACCATCAAAATGGGAAGACTACCTGCACTTGGTAGAATTCCCTTACAACAATGGGTATCAGGAATCGTTGAAGATGAGCCCATTTGAAGAACTTTACGGCAGAAAGTGCAATACTTCAGTGAGCTGGGATAATCCAGGTGGTAGGACAGTAGTTGGGCCAGAGTTACTCAAGGAGATGGAGGACCAAATGATAAAAATTAAGCAGAATTTAAAATCTTCCCAAGATAGGAAGAAAAGTTATGTCGACAAGAACAGAACCCACAGAGAGTTCAAAGTGGGTGACCATGTTTTCCTAAAGGTGAAAGCTAATAGGAGTTCCTTAAAGCTGGGAAGCTGCACCAAGTTGGCAGCCAGATTTTGTGGAACATTTCAAATCCTAGAGAGGATTGGTCTAGTTGCTTATATGATTGCATTGCCTGCATCTATGTCTGTTCATAATGTATTCCATGTATCATTGCTAAAGAAATATATACCTGATGTTAATCATGTTATCGATTGGAATGTGATTCAGGTGGAGCAAAAAGGCACTTTTCAAGTGCATCTAGTGTGCATTATGGACCGAAAAATCAAGCATCTCCGGAACCGAGCCATAGGGCTTGTAAAGGTCCAATGGACCTGGTACAGTCCTAAGGATGCTACTTGGGAGAATGAGGATGCAATGCGGACAGAATACCCGCATCTTTTTTAGGATTTTTGAAAATTTTGTTGTATATGGGTATAGGAAGCACTGAGGATAGTGCATAAATAAGGGGATGGGATTGTAATATCCCTCGGCCGAACCCAATTGTAAATGTAATGTAAGTGCACTTAAGTTGGTGAGATGTTTTGACATCATTTTGTAATGCACCTTTCATGGCATAATGCGCGCATGTACTATGTAGTAAAATGATGTAGTGTGCACATTTCTGGATACCGCGCGCAGTAACTAAAGTGCACGCAGTATGGAGGTCAATGAGCCTTGTGTATATGATATGTGTTATAGGCTGGTGAGCCATTTATTATAAGATGGGGTGCTTATGTTTTGGAATTAGGCCAGAGTGCCTAATTGTTAAAGGCCAGTGCACCTATTTTGTATATGTCTCATGATTAATATAAATACATCATTGCACACAGACCGACCACGATAAAAGAGATGGGGGATTGAAATCTACTAGCTAGGGAAAGGGATGGCCAGAAGTTAAGGGAAAGGGCTAAGCTAGAGAGCTTAAACCAAAAAGGAATATTATATTAATTTTCTTAAAACATAAAGTATGGATAATTATTTTATTCTAAGTTCTAAAGTTGGGGACAAGTGGATCAAAGTAGCTTCCAACATGACAAGTGTCAAGTTGGGCACATGCATACATATCATAGGGACTTATCTCATTTGGGCACCTTCACCATAATTCTTATGATGATCTCTCCCATGATTCCATCCATAATTCAGTCATCCAGTCAATGATTCCATGACCATTTCACTCACGTAGTCAGTTATCCTTCAGACATTTATTTCACTGTATCTGAGCCTATTTCCATAACCATTTTCGATTGGTGTACCTAGTTAGCTTGGGAGAGGGATTGAAGAAGCGAGTTGTCAGGCCCATGGGAAATTGAAGAGGCGGGTTGTCAGGACCGTGAACAATTCTCTGAGTGAGAGAATTGCTGGGAATTGATTTCCTGAAGGTGCTAAAATGCAGCTACAGTGCTTCGAGACTTCTTGTTCAGCCTGTTGCTGAAGCCCTGGAATGGAAGTGGGGAAGCCGAAGGATTGTTGAGCAGAGAAGTGACACACTTCCTTGGGTGGGACAGGCATGTGGGGAATGAGAGGTTGTAGGCTATTAGTTGAGTGAGCACATGAGACAGAGTCTTTCTTGTTGTCTATGAGCCTTTAGCCTGGTTAGGAATCCCTTTACTCAGGTGGAGTTCAGTTCCACCTCGGGGTTGACTCACTATTGAGAGTGATGAATAGTGTAGTCTAAGGTTGGGAGGTTCGTGGATGGTCTATATGCAGTTGATGACAATCTTTCCAAGATAAGTACCAATCGTATGATAAATTTACATGCTACATTGTTATTTACGTGCTTATGTTCCGGTTTATCATATATGTGATTATAACTGTCTGTATGTTTATGGGTACTTTCTTGTATATGCTGCATATCTGTGTTTACTTTTATTTTTGTATGAAATCATATATTATAGAATGTAATTATTTTTTTACGTTTATATGTAAAGCTTTCGCAAGAGTGTTGTATGTATATGTTATAATTGCATGCAGTTTGAAGGGAAAATTTATGTGGCATAGCACAGTTGAATACTGGTTATGTTACAATATGTTTTGTAGTGAGAGAATGAAAGTGTTCCCTAATGTAGCGTGGCCCGGTAATAGGCGGTCGGGGACGTTACAATAACTTATCAGAGCTAAGTAAAGCATCTGAGGAGTGGCATGCCCGGCCAGTGTGAGGCCAGGGATGTTAAAATACCTTCATATATGACAACAACAACTTGGAGGAAGTGAATTAATACAAATATCTTGGAATTGATATTCACCACAAGCTTAACTGGAATTATTGCATTGAGAAAAGGATTATTGGGGGATGGAAATCTTATTATGGGATTGAAAAAAATTGTAGGTCAGTCAATCTTTGGAGTTAGGATAAGAAGAAACTCCTCTTTGATACTCTTGTTACACATGTTATTATTTATGGATGTGAAGTCTGGGGCTGTAGCATCTCTCATGAATCCTAGAGAAAGATAGAGAAAATAAAAAAGAATTTTATAACCTATAATCTCAAAAGTAAATGAAATACACCCTATCCCATCCTCCTCTTAGAAAAAAGTGTCTCCCCCATTGGGATGACAACTATGAGTAGATACCTAATGTACAAGAACAAGTTAAACAACATGGAATACAAGAGGATTCCTCAAATTTCTTCAAATTCAAGTCGTAACCACCATCGTCTCAAGCGATAATGGCATAAAGATGTTAGGTCTTCACTAAACTATTGGGGAATCATGGAAGACACCATTTTGCAGAATAAAGATACTATTAAAAATATCATCAAATCAAAATTTAAGGAGAAAATTTGGTGTGATAAAGAGTTAGAGGGAAAACAAAAATTAAGGTATTATAAGGATGTAATCAACCCTAATCTAGAAGATCAAAATTATCTATCTATTTTGACAAGTGTAAAGAAAGAAATAAGCATTCCTAAGATAAGAAAAAATTCTCATGAGCTCCATAGTGAAACTGGGCATTGGTCAATTCCTAAAACACCATGGGATGAAAGAGTGTGTCACCTTTGTGACACTAAGAAGGTTGAAGATGAAACGCACTTTCTCTTACATTGTCCAACCTATACCCAGATTAGATCTCATTTTCAAAATATGTGTCACACTACCAACCTTCCTAACCTCTTAACTAAAAAAAACTATGGTGATATTGGAAAGCTTCTCTTAATGCTTTTCGGGCATAGAAACAAAATTCTAAAGAATCACAAGTAATCAATTACCATTTTAAGGTACAATAGACCAATTCAGTCTTAGTGGACGTTAATCATCATCATCATCATCATCATCATCATCATCATCATATATATATATATATATATATGGACATAAATTTTTGTTATTTTATTATTATTTTGTTGTTGTTGTTGTTATTATTATTATTATTTTAATTTTTTATTATTATTTTAATGCGCTATATTACATGAACATGTCCCCAAATGTAAAACACCTCTAGACACAATTAAAAAATCTAAAATCTACAAACATAAACTCATGTAAATTCCAATATTTAATTTTACTACATAAGAACAAACATGAATTTGTGAAAATTTAATAGAAGATTTTATATTTAAAATAAGGCCACTTGAAATTTGACCAGGTTATAAGTATATCCTAAACCATAAGAAAAATTAACTAAAAGAGATGTTTTGTAGATAAAATTTATCTCTTATATCCTTACTTTTTACCTTTAGTCACGTTGAAACTAATTTGTAGAGTAAAACAACTATATATATATATATATATATATATAAACGGATTTAAGAGTGTAAGTGAATTTTAGTATTAATTAGAAAAATTAGATGAGGGTGAGTTATGTTAGGGTTTTGAGGAGAAAAGTGGTAAACTAGGGTTCGCCAAAGTTTTCCCCCATGCACCATCATTGGTGTAGAAATTTTGTGAGAATTTGATTGGGCTAGTCGAAGCCATCTATTCGATGGATGAGGGGGTGCGAAACCCCTCCTACAACAATGTAGTCATCAGTGGATAAAGACATAGTTCGATGGTCCCAGGAGGGTCACAACCCATTTTCGAACAAGGTCAGTCAATTGAATGTAATGCCCTGAGATATTACTCCATCAAAGGAAAATCAGTCGCTAGCGAACCAGAACCCTCCCATCCAAAGGTGGCTTGAGATTGGGAACCAAGAAAATCCCTCTTGCAGGCCCCGATGGTGCCAAGGTACACTGTCAAATCAACTTGGGTAGGGGAACAAACCCAATACATGAAGGATCATGCTCTCATAGGTAAATTTTTGGGTCGGTGGCCCTTAAAGAGAGACTTAGTCCAATGGATCAAGATCTGGTGGAATCCCAAGGGACATTTTGATCTTCTACTAGGTTCCAAAGGTTTTTGCATAGTTCGATCTTCCATAACTTGGAAGATTGAGACAAGGTTTTTGAAAATGGGCCCTATTTTTTCAACTCGATGAGGTTTACCTAAGGTTTTGCATCGAGTGCTTCATCCTAGAAAAGGAGGAATTTACCCATGCCCCTGTTTGGATCTGACTATACTCGTTTCCTCAAGAATTTTGGCTGGAAGCAATCATGGAGGGCATTGGAAACGTGTTGGGTATCTTTGTAAAATTTGTGGAGGACATGAGATAGAGATGTTATACCTCTTATGCACAAATATATGTATGTACATGAATATATCCAAACCACTCTTGAGGTACATATTCCTAGAGTATCATGATGATGACTGGCTTCAAACGATTGATTATGAGCATATCTCATTCCCATATCGGAAATTTCATGACCATGGCCATTGCTTCAAAGAATTGCCACTCAATGCCCCTCCTAATTCAGAAACAATGCCAACAAAGAAGAATAAGGATGGATTTACCCGAGTGGAAGGAATAAGAAAGAAAGGCCCCAAAAAATCAACAATCAATCAGGTTAGTGCCCCTTCTACTAGTAAATATTTTGAAATTATGAATCAAACCACAAAAAACCAAGAGATGATTAGGATTAGTCAAAATACACCCTCTAAGAAATCAAAAGAGGTGGTTTATCAAATTCATACCCCTATCATAGAGAAAATCATTTATAATATAAACAGAAGCCCCAAGATGGAGGAACAAATCCTTGATGACGATGGTGACATGGATATAGAGATGGATGAGAAGGAACTTGTTGGGATCGACTTGGTTAGTATTAAGGAAGTCTATCGAAAGATATAAATTCTCACCCTCCCCCTTGAACAACTAAGAAAATTCCATAAAGTAATTCTTGATTCCACAATAGGAGCCACCTCAAGATATGGGGTCAGACTGAGAATTCAAAAAGATCCTCTAAAGGATTTCTCAAAAGCAATCCCGGAAGGAAAAAAGGAGAGGGAGAAAAGAACCCAAAAACTAATTTGTGATGTAGGCAACTTCATGGTCAATTCAGCTCAGATCCAACTAATTACTAAGAGTCTCCACTCCCTCCCCTCTCAACCTTCTTCATAAAAATCATCTAATGGAATATAAGAGGCATTAATGGGAGAGATAAGCAAAGGCTCCTCAAAAATAGAATTCTAGCCGAAAATCCAGATATTTTATTTACTCATGAAACCAAATATGCAGGCATTGAAGTTAATCTCATTTTCAATAGGTGTTGGAGAGAATGTCAATCTGTAAATATAGACTCGCAAGGTGCAACAGGAGTCTTAGCTATACTCTGGAACCCAACTACTATCATCCTAGATAATTTTTTCACAACAAGATGGTCCATTTCAACAAATTATAGGGAAATTGGGTCTGACAAGGAGGGTTTTATCACCAACGTTTATGGGTTGCAAACTCCCTTGGAAAAATACACTTCTTAGATAACCTTGAAGGAATTGGTGTAATGATTCAAGACCAAATATGGATTATTGGCGATGACTTCAATATCATACTCTCCCTTGACGAAAAAAGAGGTGAAATCTGTAGGATTGAGGGTGATAGTGAGGGATTTAAAAACCTCATTACTAATTTGCAGCTACTAGATATGAAAAAAATTAATTGTGATTTCACATGGAGCAACATAGGCTCAAGTTCCTAATAGATAACATGTCATTTAGATTTCTTTTTGATTTATGGATCACTAATGC
This sequence comes from Picea glauca, assembly GCA_000966675.3. NCBI lineage: Eukaryota > Viridiplantae > Streptophyta > Pinopsida > Pinales > Pinaceae > Picea > Picea glauca. The sequence goes on along the minus strand of JZKD02S1213661.1, from coordinate 113,580 downwards.
TAGAAGGCCAAAACATGGAGTCTGGTATAATGTCTATGGCTAGATCATACAACTGGCCCATCTAGCTTTGGTTAGACATTACTCATTCTCCTCGATGCAAACCATTCAAGTTTGAAAAATTCTAGTTGTCCCACCCTGATTTCCAAGAGAATGTCCAGAAATGGTGGAAGGAGGTCGCCATTCCCTATCGTACATTGATGTACCAATTTAGCAGAAATTGAAAAATTTCAAGCCACACCTTAATGAATGGAACAAAACCATATTTGGTAACATATTCCAAGACCAAAGTCAACAAGAGAAGATAATGAGGGAAATCCAATAGTGATTAAACCCTTTGGAGGTAGAAATAAAAAATTCAATGGCTCAAAGAGGGAGAGGAAAATTCAAAATTTTTCCACAGATAAATTATGCAAAGAAGACATATCAATTGGATCACCGGGTTTGACGATGAGCAGGGAAAACTAATTTTGGACCACCCAAGCATTGATCATGAATTGATTAATTACTACAATACTTTACTTTTTGAACCCAATCCAGATAGATTAGAGGCCATCGCACAAATAACACAGCAAAACCCCTCCTTGATTAAGGCTTATAATAATGTTGCACTCCGTAGACCAATGAAATTAGAGGAAGTGGACCAATCCATCAAGGAAATTCCAACAGGAAAATACCCAGGCCCAGATGGCTTCACTATCGATTTTTTTCATCATTGCTAGCATCTAATATGAGAACTATGGTAGTTAATCGAGGACTCCCATAACATTCTTTGAGTGC
>JZKD02S1213661.1:58242-87271 GCA_000966675.3 Picea glauca | reverse complement strand
GCCTTAAATAGCTTCAAAATGACCAAGAATAATCAATCATTAACATCAAAATACTAGCATTTGTCTGAAGCAAGTAAGACAATGCATTAATCAACTTTTTCAATTGCTTTTAGATTCTTTTAGTGCTGAAAAGTATGGTTGTAGCTTAATTTAGTAACAACAACAAAAAAGTTAGTAGATTAGGTTATTCTAATGTTAGAAGTGGTTATTAGAAGGCTTAAGGTGTAGGTTTTGATGGTTGTTTTGTTCAATCACTCAATAACAAATCTTAGATTAGTTCCTTTAGGGAAAATGGAGTCTATTAGGTGGAAGAAAATGTTGAAGGAAAATATGATAGTAGGAGAGCCAAATACAAGAGAGATTAATAGTTGAAGTGTCGGTAACCCAAGGCTTCAACTACCAAACCCTAGGGGGAAAATAACTTCTAAGGTGTAAGTAACCCTAGGCCTTAGTAGTTTTCCTCCTTCTTTAACTCAAAGATGAAGCAAATGACAGATTGGATGAATAAAAAGTTCTATGGTGTTGCAATATAAAGGCCCTTAGCAAAAGCTTCAAGAAAAATCGGCTTCTAATTGGCACAACTGGCAACTAGTAACAATAATTGCATCTACAACTGCAATTGTAGCTGCAACTGGCACGAAGCAACTAGGAAACACCATACAACCTTAGTTAAACTCCCTCATAGGTATCACATAAGAGAAACCACCAAGAATATCCTTCCCCAATTGGGGCACAATATCCAAGAGAACTAGAAACCAAAAATAGTGAAACTGTCGCAACTACAGCTACAACTACCTAGTGCAAACTCTAAAAGGAGAATTATCTGAATATACAAATGAAATAACCTAGAATTGTATTTATACTAATCTAGGCACCTTTCTGGGGCCGAATTATTATTCTGAGTCTTCAAATTTACTTTATTTTTTCTGTGGGCCGACTTCTCTTCCTGGAAATTATATTTCCACTTTATTATTATTTCCTCTGGGCCGACTTCTCTTTTGTTGTCTTCTATTTCACTTTATTCTTTTCCAAGGTGTTCTTCAACTGTTCAATGGTCTTCCTTTGACTTCTTGGAATCTTCTTCTTATCTAAGAAATTTTTTTTAGGAGGGAATAGCTCCTGCAACTAACAAAACATCAACACTCCCTCTTAGCTAGGGAGGTCTTCTTCCACAATGTTTTCTTCTAGTAGTCCACTGGATAACCTGCAATTATCTAGTAGCCCCACAACGACCACCATGCCATAAGTAGCTCCATGCTCTTCCATAGTCTCTACGACTATGATGCAATCAACTAGTAGCACACAACTATTGTGATAGTCCTCCAACTATGTTGTGATGTTTCTTCTTCTTTTCTCGCAGTCTTATTTTTCCCCATCCACCTCACGTGGTATGGTATAGACTGCCTCCATAGCCCCATTCTCATATAGCCACTTCTGATGGTTTAGAAAATGTTATTTCGTGGTCCAATACCATTCTCCAAGTCTTATTCGCACCTAGCCATCTCACATGACGTAGGAAAGACTTTCCACTAGTCTTATTCACACCTATCCACCTCATATGCCATGGGAAATACTTTCCAAGGTTGTGATGTTTCTCCTCTCCCAATAGTCTTATTTGCACCTAGCCACTTCACATGGCATAGGAAATACTATGACCATAGCCCTATTCACACCTATCCACCTCACATGGCATAGGAAAGGCTTTGCAACAAGTCTTATTCACACCTAGACACCTCACATGGCATAAGTAAGACTTGATACAAATCGTATTCACATCGAGCCACCTCACATGACATAGGAAATATTTGTACTCGACTGTGCATCACTCCCTCAATCACCTCACATGATTGATCTGGGAAACCTCAGGAATGTGGAAAATCTCATGATCTTCCTTCCAACGATTAGGTTGTTTTGAAGGAAGCATTCGTTGATACCATGTTATATTTTCATTAGTTTTGTTAACATTAGATTTACCATAGCATTTGTATCTTATTTTAACATTCAATAATCATATATTGAAATATATAAGTAGTAGATAAACAAGCACAATAATACACAGATTTATCTTGGGAAAACCCCAAACTTGGGGGAAAAACCCAGCCAACTTTTCTTAGAGAGAATCTTTCCAATATTCCAGTAAAACCATGAACAAGCTCTATTCACAAGAGAAAACCAACAATGAAGAAACCCTGATAACAAATACATATCTTCTTCTTGTTAAACTCTAATGAGGGTAGACAAATGAGAAACACCACAAAACTGCTGCAAGATAGGCACATCACTAGAGAAAGATAACACATTGCTAGAGCAAGATAACACATCACAGAACTGGCAGAAATGGAAACTGGAAACTGCAACTGCAACTGACATGAAGCAACTGGGAAACACCACACAACCTAAATGAAACTCCTCCCGAGGTAGCGCACAAGAGAAACCACCAAGAACCACCGATAATATCCTTCCCAGAGTGGAGCGCACTCTCCAAGAGAACCAGAAACCACAAATAGTGAAAATGCTACAAATTCCTAGTGCACACTCCAAAAGGAGAAATTTCTGACTGTACAAATGAACTGACCCATACTTGTATCTATACTAATCTAGGTGTCTTCCCGGGGCCAACTTCTTTTTCTGGGTCTTCAAATTTACTTTATTATTTCCATGGGCTGACTTCTCTTCCTGGAAATTATATTTCCAATTTATTATTATTTCTTGTGGGTCGACTTCTCTTTTGTGGTCTTCTATTTCACATTATTCTTTTTCGGGGTGGTATTCCACTATTCAGTGGTCTTCCTTTGACTTATTGAAATCTTCTTCTTCTCTAAGAAAATTTTTCTAGGAGGGAATACCTCCCACAGCTACCAAAACATCAACAGATGGAGTCACCATAGGTTGTGCTAAAATCAATAATAATGTTGAAGATGCATTGAGCCTCTCTTGAAGTGGGGGATCCCATCATCATTGTGTCATCTATAAATTGACTATGCGAGATATGAGGATGGACATTATCCAAGGGGAGGCCTTTTAGAGATCCATCTACTATAGTTTCTTTGATGAGATGGTTGAGGCCTTCCACCATAATGACAAAGAGAAAAGGGGAGAGAGGTTCTTTTTGGGAGATTCCCCTAGAAGTAGAAAAAGGGCGAGAAGGAATACCATTGATAAGGATTGAAGAAAAAGTTGAAGAGGTAATGGGAATTATCCAATTGATCCAAGCTTTATCAAATCCAAAAGCACAAAGGAGAAATCTCATGTATTTCCATCTTAGAGTATCAAATGCCATGGAAATATTCAGTTTAATAAGCATGCTAGGTGTGTTAAAGGATTGTAGGGTTAAATTTTATTAAACCCAGATGTCAGTTTAATCACAAAAGATGCAGAAACACCTTTTAATTAATTACGCTGGGTTAATTTCTTCACAAAAATAAATTCACAACAGAATCAAATACCCAGGAACTTAAGTAGTAAAGAACAACAACAACAAATCACATGCACACTGATATTTTTGGGAAATCGTCACTGGAAAAAACCCAAGATGGGAAAACTGGTGCAACAGATTCAGAGATATATTATTTTAGCAGGAAAATATGAATATCTTCTTACAGTAAAATTCATCGAAAATCAATAACTGAGACAAATCTCAGTGCAACCCTCCAAGACAAGGTATAGCGACTTCCTCAATCCCCTGGACTCAACTTGCCTCTGCAAAAAAATCAACAATAATCCTCTACGTGATCATCTATGTGAACTCGTACAACACCGCGAGATCCTTTGTATGAGCAATACATGATCCCCTTGCGTGGTGATGAAGTGACCTATTCTTGATCATGTAGGTGTGGTCACCCACAGGAATCTATTTTTCTCTGTCTCCCTACCAATATTCTCTGTCTCTAAATCCTAAAAATTGATCTCCTCAAAATAAATCGATTTATTATGCATACACTAATGCATCCCATTGGCAAGTCGATCCTCCTTTTTGTTCATTGAGAAAAGATAAATCCGTAATATCTAAGGATGGATGGATGATATCTCCTCCCACTACCTTGATGAAATTGATGGTTCAGATTAAATGATCCATCACTTAAATCATTTCTCCTTTAACTTTAGAAAAAGAACTATACAACATCAATTGAAAAATATAACACATTTTCAATTATTTTCCTAAGTTGAAAACTATAGGAAAACCAATTAATTAACTTTTCCCATTTTTCATTGTCCCCCCAACATGCTAGGACACTGCAAGGTGTGGAAGATCTTCCTATTCTATACATCTAAACACTCCATGTTAGAGAGGAAGGGATTTTTTCTCAACCCCATATGATCTCTGAACTTCATGAACTTNTAGTTTGATATTGTCTTTAATTTTGAGTCAAATGTCTTTCCATGGAAACATTGTTAAGTGGAAGATTCTCCAATTTCTTTCTTTCCATATGTGTCATAAGAGGAACCCCAAAATAATCTACCATATATGTTCTAGGACCAGACTCTTAAAAATTGAAGATCTCCAATTGGAAATTATTTCAATGGTGATATCCATATTGTGGTCAGAGGTACGCATTACCTAGGCAACTTGATCCCAAAGGAAAGAACTATATTGACATTGGCTTAGCAAATGTTCCATGGATTCTTTATATTGGAGGCAAAGGGAGTAGACAAAGGGTCCAATGAATCCACGCTTTCTAAGATTGTCCCAAATCAATATTCTTCGATGAGAAACTAACCAAATGAAAGTGTTGATCTTGGGCCACCAATGGGCCTGGAATACTTTATCCCATATGATCTCCGTAGGCATCAAATGAAATTGGGATTTTAGGTTGTAGGTTTCTTTGATGGAGAAGATCCCTTTTGTGGAGCTCCCCCATCTTAGTATGTCAGGACATTGCTTGATCATGATCTTGTGAAGTGATGATTCGTCTTGTCATGGTCCTACATCGATACGTTCAGAGACTTGTAAATTTGTGTGGGTAATTTTCCGCTCTCTCCAAGAATTATGCGATGTGGTAGTATTTTTCCAGTAGTCTACCACATGGGTGTGTCGATTTTGGTGCATCTTTTCCTGCATAATGATAAACTGGTCCATTGACTACAACGAAGGCCTTTTATGCCAAGAATTAGTCCAAAATTATTCATCTCATCCTCCCCTGATTTCCAAGAAGGCATACTCCTATATCAGGGAACAATTCTGCCAGACCATGTTCCATATGAGTGAGCCAATGTTTTGTTGATTCCATCTAACTAACATTGTTTCTTCCACATATGGTGTATATTTGTGCCACCGCATCTTTTCCCAAAGGTCCCCTATCATTTTGAGCCACTACCACCATTTGATTGAATAAGTTAGGATATTTGAGCCCCAAAACTCCAATATGCTTTGGTTTGCAAAACGTTTCCCATTTAACAATATCCCATTTCCATTATTCCCTGGTACCCTACCATAAGAACTTCTTTTGGATATTTTTAATGATATTTATCACTAATTTGGGGTCTTCAAGGGCCGAGAGGACGTATACTGGAATTTCCTGTAAAATTGATTTTAAAAGCACCGAGAGGCTTGCCATATTGAGAGAATAAAATGTCCATGAGTTGAGACATTTTTCTATGGCTGAAATGAGATCCTTCTAGGAGTAGTTCCTAAGGGAATTTTTAAGTAGGGGGATGTTGAGATATTTGGACGGAAAGGAGCTTCTTTGAATCCCAGGATATATGTGATGAAAGATTAAATGGAAGGAGGGGTATCGAAAAAGAAAATCTGGGATTTCTTAGTGTTGATGGTGTTAGATTTTCATATAATTAAATGTATAAGAAGTAGATAAACAAGAATAAGAAGACACAAAGATTTATCCTGGGAAAACTCGAAACTTAGGGGAAAAACCCAACCAACTTTTCTTAGAGAGAATCTTTCCAATATTCTGATACAACCATGAATAAGATCTATTCACAAGAGGAAACCAACAATCAAGAAAGCCTGATAACAAATACTCATCTTCTTCTTGTCAAACCCTAGCGAGGGTAGACAACAAAGCAACACCACCCTTCCGAGTCTTCAAATTTACTTTATTATTTCTGTGGGCCGACTTCTCTTCCTGGAAATTATATTTCCACTTTATTATTATTTCCTCTGGGCCGACTTCTCTTTTGTTGTCTTCTATTTCACTTTATTCTTTTCCAAGGTGTTCTTCAACTGTTCAATGGTCTTCCTTTGACTTCTTGGAATCTTCTTCTTCTCTAAGAAAATTTGTCCAAGAGGGAATACCTCTTGCAACTAACAAAACATCAACACTCCCTCTTAGCTAGGGAGGTATTCTTCCACGATGTTTTCTTCTAGTAGTCCACTAGATAACCTACAATCATCTAGTAGCCCCGCGACTACCACCATGCCATAAGTAGCTCCATGCTCTACCATAGTCTCTACAACTATGATGCAATCAACTAGCAGCACACAACTACTACCATAGTCCTTCGACTATGTTGTGATGTTTCTTCTTCTTTTCTCCCAGTCTTATTTTCCCCCATCCACCTCACGTGGTATGGTATAGACTGCCTCCATATCCCCATTCTCACCTAGCCACTTCTCATGGCTTAGGAAATGTTGTGCCATGGTCCAAGACCATTATCCAAGTCTTATTCACACCTAGCCATCTCACATGGCATAGGAAAGACTTTCCAGTAGTCTTATTCACACCTATCCATCTCACATGCCATAGGAAAGACTTTCCAAGGCTGTGATGTTTCTCCTCTCCCAATAGTCTTATTCGCACCTAGCCACTTCACACGACATAGGAAATACTATGACCATAGCCCCATTCACACCTATCCACCTCACATGGAATAGGAAAGGATTTGCAACAAGTATTATTCACACCTAACCACCTCACATGGCATAGGCAAGACTTGATACATATCTTATTCACACCTAGCCACCTCACATGGCATAGGAAATATTTGTACCCGATTGTGCATTACTCCCTCAATCACCTCACATGAATGATTTGGGAAACCCTTGGACAAAGGGGTTAGCCAGTTGGAGGAGAAACAACACACCTCCCTCTCAATGAGAGTGGACATTTTGCATCACGCTAAGCTTATCTCTAAAGTAATTATACTTCACTCTAGACAGAGGCTTGGTGAAAATGTTTGTTATTTGCTCATTTGTGGATATGTATCAGAGCTCAATAGCTCCTCTCTACACCATGTCTCATATGTAATGATATTTTATCTCTATGTGCTTCGACTTGTCATGAAAGACATGATTCTATGAAAGCTTCACGTAAATTTGATTGTCACAATGTATCAAATTTGGCTCCAACTCTAGATCAAATATCCATGTAAGCAACTTCTGAAGCCACACTGCTTAACAGTTGGCAATGATGGATGTAATATACTCTTCCTCTCTTGTACTGTGTTCCATTGACATATTCTTCCTTCTCAACCATGAGATCATGCATGATCCCAAATTGAAGCAACATCCTGATGTGATTTTTCGATCCACTGCACTCCCTGCCTTGTAGAGTCTGTATAACCTTGCATCTTCACTTCTCCATCCAAGACATATTTAATTCCATATCCAACCATACCATGCAAGTACCTCAACACATGCTTTGTTTCTATCCAATGTACATGTCTAGGCTCAATCATGTATTGACTCAAAGTGTTCACTACAAAGCATATGTTCGGCCTGGTGTTAACTAGGTATATCAAGGATCTAATCAACTATCTGTGCATCGAGAGATCAACCAAATCTGAAGATGAATCAAACAAAATATTTATATTCCTAACCATAGGTGTGGTCATGGAATTGCAATCCATCATCCTAAATATATGTAGGATATCAACTATATATTCTCTTGGCTAAGGAAAATATCACTTGGCCTCTACCACACCTCCAATCCCATCAAGTCCAGATCCCTCCTTTGAAACTATGAAGTGAGTTCCATCTTGCACCCATTTGTGAGATTCCCATCTACTATAAGAAACATGCCAACCAATATCAAGGGGAAACCATCCCCAAGCTCATAAATGTCTGGCATATCCTGCCCTAGGTGCCTTCTTAAGCTTGTACAAATATTTCTTCAATATGCAAACATGATACTCCTTATGTATCTTGTGGCTACTCTATGTACAATTCTTATGGATACTGGAGCAAGTGTCTTGTCATAATAATCTCCCTCTTGTTGGGATAATCCTCTAGCCACAAATCTAGCTTCGTACATCTCTACGCTGCCATTTGTAACATGCTTGATGTTGTAGATACACTTGGAAGTCACCACTGATTTCCATTCTAGTCTCAAAGCCACTTTCCACACATCATTATTCATGATGGAATGGAACTCTTCCATCATGGTATCCTTCCACACACTTTCTTCTTAACATATTTCTCATAAGTGGAAGGTTATGAATCAATGGTATTCCTCATCAGTGCCAAATAGCTAGAAACTTCTCTAGTCTCTTGCTCTCTCTGGAACTAAGGAAAATTCCATATCCCAGTCCTTTTGACTAGCTATCTCCTCTATCATTGAAAAAAGGGAATCCTTCCAATAGGTTTCATATCTCCTTGAAACCTCTGATTCTTTGATCTAGCCTATGCAACTTATGACACCTATCTGTTAGGCCTGGAAGACGCCTCTCTCTCCCATCTGAATCTGAGGAGGAATACTTTCTGAATGAAAGTATCTAAGCTACTCACTCTCTCTAAGATTGGGATCACTTTGATTTTGCATGCTCCCTCTGAATATTGACTCCCTTTAAGTCTATATAATCTTTGGAGCCATATGATCCCTATGTATTTTCTGACCTCCTCTGAAGTCTGATCTCCTATGGATTGTAATCAGAGGCTTCTCCTCCCTACTAGATCCTGACGGATAACTCCCTCTAAACTTTGGCTCCTTCTGAGATGGTACTTTGTGGGGCCACCTGCCTCACCACTAGTGAGGCCATCTCCTCCTCCTCATGATATGGATAATCAATGCCATATATATTCAAAGTATCACATGACCATGTTGGTCTCTTCCTACTCACTGCAACGATTATGGGTAGGCCCTTTTGGCTCTAATGACTCTTCCTAATGATCTAAAGACTGATCAACTAGACTAGAGGGATATGTACAATCATATTTGGAGCCTTCTTCTCCTTACAATCAATCTCTATATGAGATACTCTATATCCTACAAAAGTACCCTTCTTGTCAGAAGGTTTTGACTTCATCTTCTTCTCCTTCATTACATGGATGTGTACGGTCATGTACATAGCTCTATGTCTGGATAGTATGTTCCATGTCTCAGCTAGATATCATCTAATATTTTTTCTCCTGCAACCATCATTATAGTTCCCTCTCGAAGCTATCACCTGTTACCTTCCTGGAACAAGAGAAACAATAAGGGAAAATAATAGACAAGAACAATATTCTTATGATAAGATCAATAATAAAAGAAAGAATGGGAATTGTTATCATGAAATTTTTACTTTGGTCAAAGGAAAGGTTAATGGAGAGGAAATTGGAGTAACTTGAGGTTATCCTATCACTTTCACCTTAATAGGGTGCATCTTTCTATTTAGGGTTGATGGCCCTAGGGTGACATCCTCGGTGACCTGGGGGTTTGAGAAGGAAAGTTTAAGATGTCTATTAAAGGGTCCCCTCTCACAAGTGACCACTAATCAGAAAGTCATGGGGTTTTAACCAATGAAGTAATGAAATATCAATATGTGCCTTCCTGGAACAAAGCAACAAGAAAATATGTCTTTTGCAAGTACAACTTGTTGTTGTTTGTACTTCATAAAACCACAGACTTTATCAATAAAAGAAATGGTTGATATAATGGTGAAGTAAACATAAATTAATAGCAAAAATATTTATAAAACAATAAATTCACAATAAGAGCCTTAAATAACTTCAAAATGACCAAGAATAATCAATCATTAACATCAAAATACTAGCATTTGTCTGAAGCAAGTAAGGCAATGCATTAATCAACTTTTTCAATTGCTTTTAGATTCTTTTAGTGCTGCAAAGTATGGTTGTAGATTAATTTAGTAACAACAACAACAAAGTTAGTAGATTAGGTTATTCTAATGTTAGAAGTGGTTATTAGAAGGATTAAGGTGTAGGTTTTGATGGTTGTTTTGTTCAATCACTCAATAGGAAGTCTTAGATTAGTTCCTTTAGGGAAAATGGAGTCTATTAGGTGGCAGAAAATGTTGAAGGAAAATATGATAGTAGGAGAGCCAAATACAAGAGAGAGTAATAGTTGAAGTGTCGGTAACCCAAGGCTTCAACTACCAAACCCTAGGGGGAAAATAACTTCTAATGTGTAGGTAACCCTAGGACTTAGTAGTTTTCCTCCTTCTTTAACTCAAAGATGAAGCAAATGATAGATTGGATGAATAAAAAGTGCTATGGTGTTGCAATATAAAGGCCCTTAGCAAAAGCTTCAAGAAAAATCGGCTTCTAATTGGCATAACTGGCAACTAGTAACAATAATTGCATCTACAACTGCAATTGTAGCTGCAACTGGCACAAAGCAACTAGGAAACACCATACAACCTTAGTTAAACTCCCTCATAGGTATCACACAACAGAAACCACCAAGAATATCCTTCCTCAATTGGGGCACAATATCCAAGAGAACCAGAAACCAGAAATAGTGAAACTGTCGCAACTACAGCTACAACTACCTAGTGCGAACTCCAAAAGGAGAATTGTTTGAATATACAAATGAAATAACCTAGAATTGTATTTATACTAATCTGGGCACCTTTCTGGGGCCGAATTATTATTCTGAGTCTTCAAATTTGCTTTATTTTTTCTGTGGGCCAACTTCTCTTCCTGGAAATTATATTTTCACTTTATTATTATTTCCTCTGGGCCGACTTCTCTTTTGTTGTCTTCTATTTCACTTTATTCTTTTCCAAGGTGTTCTTCGACTGTTCAATGGTCTTCCTTTGACTTCTTGGAATCTTCTTCTTATCTAAGAAAATTTGTCCAGGAGGGAATAGCTCCTGCAACTAACAAAACATCAACACTCCCTCTTAGCTAGGGAGGTCTTCTTCCACAATGTTTTCTTCTAGTAGTCCACTAGATAACTTGCAATCATCTAGTATCCCCACAACTACCACCATGCCATAAGTAGCTCCATGCTCTTCCATAGTCTCTACAACTATGATGCAATCAACTAGTAGCACACATCTATTGTCATAGTCCTCCGACTATGTTGTGATGTTTCTTCTTCTTTTCTCGTAGTCTTATTTTCCCCCATCCACCTCACGTGGTATGGTATAGACTACCTCCATATCCCCATTCTCATCTAGCCACTTCTGATGGCTTAGGAAATGTTATTTCATGGTCCAATACCATTCTCCAAGTCTTATTCGCACCTAGCCATCTCACATGGCATAGGAAAGACTTTCCACTAGTCTTATTCACACCTATCCACCTCGTATGCCATAGGAAATACTTTCCAAGGCTGTGATGTTTCTCCTCTCTCAATAGTCTTATTCGCTCCTAGCCACTTCACATGGCATAGGAAATACTACGACCATAGCCCCATTCACACCTATCCACCTCACATGGCATAGGAAAGGCTTTGCAACAAGTCTTATTCACACCTAGCCACCTCACATGGCATAAGTAAGACTTGATACAAATCTTATTCACATCTAGCCACCTCACATGGCATAGGAAATATTTGTACTCGACTGTGCATTACTCCCTCAATCACCTCACATGAATGATCTGGGAAACCTTAGGAATTTGGAAAATCTCATGATCTTCCTTCCAGCGATTAGGTTGTTTTGAAGGAAGCATTCGTTGATACCATGTTATATTTTCATTAGTTTTGTTAGCATTAGATTTACCATAGCATTTTTATCTTATTTTAACATTCAATAATCATATATTGAAATATATAAGTAGCAGATAAACAAGCACAATAACACACAAATATTTATCTTGGGAATACCCCAAACTTGGGGGAAAAACCCAACCAACTTTTCTTAGAGAGAATCTTTCCAATATTCCAATAAAACCATGAACAAGCTCTATTCACAAGAGAAAACCAAAAATGAAGAAACCCTAATAACAAATACATATCTTCTTCTTGTCAAACTCTAATGAGGGTATACAAATGAGCAACACCACAAAACTGTTGCAAGATAGGCACATCACTAGAGCAAGAAAACACATTGCTAGAGCAAGATAACACATCACAGAACTGGCAGAAATGGAAATTGGAAACTGCAACTGCAACTGACATGAAGCAACTGGGAAACACCACACAACCTTAATGAAACTCCTCCAGAGGTAGCACACAAGAGAAACCACCAAGAACCACCAATAATATCCTTCCCCAAGTGGGGCGCACTCTCCAAGAGAACCAGAAACCACAAATAGTGAAAATGTTACAAATTCCTAGTGCACACTCCAGAAGGAGAACTTTCTGACTGTACAAATGAACTGACCCATACTTGTATCTATACTAATCTGGGTGTCTTCCTGGGGCCAACTTCTTTTTTCGGGTCTTCAAATTTACTTTATTATTTCTGTGGGCTGACTTCTCTTCCTAGAAATTATATTTCCACTTTATTATTTCTTGTGGGCCGACTTCTCTTTTGTGGTCTTCTATTTCACATTATTCTTTTTCGGGGTGTTATTCCACTATTCAGTGGTCTTCCTTTGACTTCTTGGAATCTTCTTCTTCTCTAAGAAAATTTTTCTAGGAGGGAATACCTCCCACAGCTACCAAAACATCAACAGATGGAGTCACCATAGGTTGTGCTAAAATCAATAATAATGTTGAAGATGCATTGAGCCTCTCTTGAAGTGGGGGATCCCATCATCATTGTGTCATCTATAAATTGACTATGCGAGATATGAGGATGGACATTATCCAAGGGGAGGCCTTTTAGAGATCCATCTACTATAGTTTCTTTGATGAGATGGTTGAGGCCTTCCACCATAATGACAAAGAGAAAAGGGGAGAGAGGTTCTTTTTGGGAGATTCCCCTAGAAGTAGAAAAAGGGCGAGAAGGAATACCATTGATAAGGATTGAAGAAAAAGTTGAAGAGGTAATGGGAATTATCCAATTGATCCAAGCTTTATCAAATCCAAAAGCACAAAGGAGAAATCTCATGTATTTCCATCTTAGAGTATCAAATGCCATGGAAATATTCAGTTTAATAAGCATGCTAGGTGTGTTAAAGGATTGTAGGGTTAAATTTTATTAAACCCAGATGTCAGTTTAATCACAAAAGATGCAGAAACACCTTTTAATTAATTACGCTGGGTTAATTTCTTCACAAAAATAAATTCACAACAGAATCAAATACCCAGGAACTTAAGTAGTAAAGAACAACAACAACAAATCACATGCACACTGATATTTTTGGGAAATCGTCACTGGAAAAAACCCAAGATGGGAAAACTGGTGCAACAGATTCAGAGATATATTATTTTAGCAGGAAAATATGAATATCTTCTTACAGTAAAATTCATCGAAAATCAATAACTGAGACAAATCTCAGTGCAACCCTCCAAGACAAGGTATAGCGACTTCCTCAATCCCCTGGACTCAACTTGCCTCTGCAAAAAAATCAACAATAATCCTCTACGTGATCATCTATGTGAACTCGTACAACACCGCGAGATCCTTTGTATGAGCAATACATGATCCCCTTGCGTGGTGATGAAGTGACCTATTCTTGATCATGTAGGTGTGGTCACCCACAGGAATCTATTTTTCTCTGTCTCCCTACCAATATTCTCTGTCTCTAAATCCTAAAAATTGATCTCCTCAAAATAAATCGATTTATTATGCATACACTAATGCATCCCATTGGCAAGTCGATCCTCCTTTTTGTTCATTGAGAAAAGATAAATCCGTAATATCTAAGGATGGATGGATGATATCTCCTCCCACTACCTTGATGAAATTGATGGTTCAGATTAAATGATCCATCACTTAAATCATTTCTCCTTTAACTTTAGAAAAAGAACTATACAACATCAATTGAAAAATATAACACATTTTCAATTATTTTCCTAAGTTGAAAACTATAGGAAAACCAATTAATTAACTTTTCCCATTTTTCATTGTCCCCCCAACATGCTAGGACACTGCAAGGTGTGGAAGATCTTCCTATTCTATACATCTAAACACTCCATGTTAGAGAGGAAGGGATTTTTTCTCAACCCCATATGATCTCTGAACTTCATGAACTTNGCACTCAAAGAATGTTATGGGAGTCCTCGATTAACTACCATAGTTCTCATATTAGATGCTAGCAATGATGAAAAAAATCGATAGTGAAGCCATCTGGGCCTGGGTATTTTCCTGTTGGAATTTCCTTGATGGATTGGTCCACTTCCTCTAATTTCATTGGTCTACGGAGTGCAACATTATTATAAGCCTTAATCAAGGAGGGGTTTTGCTGTGTTATTTGTGCGATGGCCTCTAATCTATCTGGATTGGGTTCAAAAAGTAAAGTATTGTAGTAATTAATCAATTCATGATCAATGCTTGGGTGGTCCAAAATTAGTTTTCCCTGCTCATCGTCAAACCCGGTGATCCAATTGATATGTCTTCTTTGCATAATTTATCTGTGGAAAAATTTTGAATTTTCCTCTCCCTCTTTGAGCCATTGAATTTTTTATTTCTACCTCCAAAGGGTTTAATCACTATTGGATTTCCCTCATTATCTTCTCTTGTTGACTTTGGTCTTGGAATATGTTACCAAATATGGTTTTGTTCCATTCATTAAGGTGTGGCTTGAAATTTTTCAATTTCTGCTAAATTGGTACATCAATGTACGATAGGGAATGGCGACCTCCTTCCACCATTTCTGGACATTCTCTTGGAAATCAGGGTGGGACAACTAGAATTTTTCAAACTTGAATGGTTTGCATCGAGGAGAATGAGTAATGTCTAACCAAAGCTAGATGGGCCAGTTGTATGATCTAGCCATAGACATTATACCAGACTCCATGTTTTGGCCTTCTAGCATTAGTGATCCATAAATCAAAAAGAAATCTAAATGACATGTTATCTATTAGGAACTTGAGCCTATGTTGCTCCATGTGAAATCACAATTAATTTTTTTCATATCTAGTAGCTGCAAATTAGTAATGAGGTTTTTAAATCCCTCACTATCACCCTCAATCCTACAGATTTCACCTCTTTTTTCGTCAAGGGAGAGTATGATATTGAAGTCATCGCCAATAATCCATATTTGGTCTTGAATCATTACACCAATTCCTTCAAGGTTATCTAAGAAGTGTATTTTTCCAAGGGAGTTTGCAACCCATAAACGTTGGTGATAAAACCCTCCTTGTCAGACCCAATTTCCCTATAATTTGTTGAAATGGACCATCTTGTTGTGAAAAAATTATCTAGGATGATAGTAGTTGGGTTCCAGAGTATAGCTAAGACTCCTGTTGCACCTTGCGAGTCTATATTTACAGATTGACATTCTCTCCAACACCTATTGAAAATGAGATTAACTTCAATGCCTGCATATTTGGTTTCATGAGTAAATAAAATATCTGGATTTTCGGCTAGAATTCTATTTTTGAGGAGCCTTTGCTTATCTCTCCCATTAATGCCTCTTATATTCCATTAGATGATTTTTATGAAGAAGGTTGAGAGGGGAGGGAGTGGAGACTCTTAGTAATTAGTTGGATCTGAGCTGAATTGACCATGAAGTTGCCTACATCACAAATTAGTTTTTGGGTTCTTTTCTCCCTCTCCTTTTTTCCTTCCGGGATTGCTTTTGAGAAATCCTTTAGAGGATCTTTTTGAATTCTCAGTCTGACCCCATATCTTGAGGTGGCTCCTATTGTGGAATCAAGAATTACTTTATGGAATTTTCTTAGTTGTTCAAGGGGGAGGGTGAGAATTTATATCTTTCGATAGACTTCCTTAATACTAACCAAGTCGATCCCAACAAGTTCCTTCTCATCCATCTCTATATCCATGTCACCATCGTCATCAAGGATTTGTTCCTCCATCTTGGGGCTTCTGTTTATATTATAAATGATTTTCTCTATGATAGGGGTATGAATTTGATAAACCACCTCTTTTGATTTCTTAGAGGGTGTATTTTGACTAATCCTAATCATCTCTTGGTTTTTTGTGGTTTGATTCATAATTTCAAAATATTTACTAGTAGAAGGGGCACTAACCTGATTGATTGTTGATTTTTTGGGGTCTTTCTTTCTTATTCCTTCCACCCGGGTAAATCCATCCTTATTATTCTTTGTTGGCGTTGTTTCTGAATTGGGAGGGGCATTGAGTGGAAATTCTTTGAAGCAATGGCCATGGTCATGAAATTTCCAACAGGGGAATGAGATATGCTCATAATCGATCGTTTGAAGCCAGTCATCATCATGATACTCTAGGAATATGTACCTCAAGAGGGGTTTGGATATATTCATGTACATACATATATTTGTGCATAAGAGGTATAACAACTCTATCTCATGTCCTCCACAAATTTTACAAAGATACCCAACACGTTTCCAATGCCCTCCATGATTTCTTCCAGCCAAAATTCTTGAGGAAATGAGTATAGTCAGATCCAAACAAGGGCATGGGTAAATTCCTCCTTTTCTAGGATGAAGCACTCGATGCAAAACCTTAGGTAAACCTCATCGAGTTGAAAAAATAGGGCCCATTTTCAAAAACCTTGTCTCAATATTCCAAGTTATGGAAGATCAAACTATGCAAAAACCTTTGGAACCTAGTAGAAGATCAAAATGTCCCTTGGGATTCCACCAGATCTTGATCCATTGGACTAAGTCTCTCTTTAAGGGCCACAGACCCAAAAATTTACCTATGAGAGCATGATCCTTCATGTATTGGGTTTGTTCCCCTACCCGAGCTGATTTGACAGTGTACCTTGGCATCGTCGGGGCTTGCAAGAGGGATTTTCTTGGTTCCCAATCTCAAGCCACCTTTGGATGGGAGGGTTCTGGTTCGCTAGCAACTGATTTTCCTTTCATGGAGTAATATCTCGGGGCATTACATTCAATTGACTGACCTTGTTCAAAAATGGGTTGTGACCCTCCTGGGACCATCAAACTATGTCTTTATCCACTGATGACTACATTGTTGTAGGAGGGGGTTCGCACCCCCTCATCCATCGAATAGATGACTTCGACTAGCCCAATCAAATTCTCATAAAATTGCTACACCAATGATGGTGCATGGGGGAAAACTTTGGCGAACCCTAGTTTACCACTTTTCTCCTCAAAACCCTAACATAAATCACCCTCATCTAATTTTTCTAATTAATACTAAAATTCACTTGCACTCTTAAATTCGTTTATATATATATATATATATATATATATATATATATATATATATATATATATATATATATATATATATATATATATATATATATATATATATATATATGTTTCTATTATAGTTGTTTTACTCTACAAATTAGTTTCAACGTGACTAAAGGTAAAAAGTAAGGATATAAGAGATAAAGTTTATCTACAAAACATCTCTTTTAGTTAATTTTTCTTATGGCTTAGGATATACTTATAACCTGGTCAAATTTCAAGTGGCATTATTTTAAATATAAAATCTTCTATTAAATTTTCACAAATTCATGTTTGTTCTTATGTAGTAAAATTGAATATTGGAATTTACATGAGTTTATGTTTGTAGTTTTTAGATTTTTTAATTGTGTCTAGAGGTGTTTTACATTTGGGGACATGTTCATGTAATATAATGCATTAAAATGATGATAATAATAATAAGAACAACAACAACAACAACAACAACAAAATAATAATAAAATAATAAAAATTTATGTCCATTCATATATATATATATATATATGATGATGATGATGATAATGATGATGATTAACGTCCACTAAGACCGAATTGGTCTATTGTACCTTAAAATGGTAATTGATTACTTGTGATTCTTTAGAATTTTGTTTCTATGATCGAAAATCATTAAGAGAAGCTTTCCAATATCACCATAGTTTTTTTGAGTTAAGAGGTTAGGAAGGTTGGTAGTGTGACACATATTTTGAAAATGAGATCTAATCTGGGTATAGGTTGGACAATGTAAGAGCAAGTGCTTTTCATCTTCAACCTTCTTAGTGTCACAAAGGTGACACACTCTTTCATCCCATGGTGTTTTAGGAATTTACCAATGCCCAGTTTCACTATGGAGCTCATGAGAATTTGTTCTTATCTTAGGAATGCTTATTTCTTTCTTTACACTTGTCAAAACAGATAGATAATTTTGATCTTCTAGGTTAGGGTTGATTACATCCTTATAATACCTTAATTTTTGTTTTTCCTCTAGCTCTTTATCACACCAATTTTTCTCCTTAAATTTTGATTTGATGATATTTTTAATAGTATCTTTATTCTACAAAATGGTGTCTTCCATGATTCCCCAATAGTTTAGCGAAGACCTAACATCTTTATGCCATTATCGCTTGAGTCGATGGTGGTTACGACTTGAATTTGAAGAAATTTGAGGAATCCTCTTGTATTCCATGTTGTTTAACTTGTTCTTGTACATTAGGTCTCTACTCATAGTCATGATCCCAATGGGGGAGACACTTTTTTCTAAGAGGAGGATGGGATAGGGTGTATTTCCTTTAATTTTGAGATTATAGGTTATAAAATTCTTTTGTACTTTTCTATCTTTCTCTAGGATTCATGAGAGATGCTACAACCCCAGACTTCACATCCATAAATAATAACATGTGTAACGAGAGTATCAAAGAGGAGTTTCTTCTTATCCTAACTCCAAATATTGACTGATCTACAATTTTTTTCAAGCCCATAATAAGATTTCCATCCCCCAATAATCCTTTTCTCAATGCGATAATTCCAGTTAAGCTTGTGGTGAATATCAATTCCAAGATATTTGTATGAATTCACTTCCTCCAAGTTGTTGTTGTCATATATGAAGGTATTTTAACATCCCTGGCCTCACACTGGCCGGGCATGCCACTCCTCAGACACTTTACTTAGCTCTGATAAGTTATTATAACGTCCCCGACCACCTATTACCGGGCCACGCTACATGAGGGAACACTTTCGTTCTCTCGTTGCGGAACATATTGTAACATAACCAATATTCAACTGAGCTATGCCACATAAATTTTCTCTTCAAACTACATGCAATTATAACATATACATACAACACTCTTGCGGAAGCTTTACATATAAACGTAAACAAACAATTACATTCTATAATATATGATTTCATATGAAAATAACAGTAAACATAGATATGCAGCATATACAGGGAAGTACCCATAAACATACAGACAATTATAATCACATATATGATAAACCGGAACATAAGCACGTAAATAACAATACAGCATGTAAATTTATCATACGATTGGTACTTATCTTGGAAATATTGTCATCAACTGCGTATAGACCATCCACGAACCTCCCAACCTTAGACTACACTATTCATCACTCTCAACAGTGAGTCAACCCCGAGCTGGGACTGAACTCCACCCGAGTAAAGGGATTCCTAACCAGGCTAAAGGCTCATAGACAACAAGAAAGACTTTGTCTCAGGTGCTCACTCAACTAACAACCTACAGCCTCTCATTCTCCACATGCCTGTCCCACCCAAGGAAGTGTGCCACTTCTCTGCTCAACGGTCCTTCATCTTCCCCACTTCCATTCCAGGGCTTCAGTAACAGGCCGAACAGGAAGTCTCAGAGCACTGCAGCTACAGTTTATCACCTTTAGGAAATCAATTCCCAGCAATTCTCTCGCTCATAGAATTGTTCACAGGCCTGACAACCCATCTCTTCAATTTCCCATGGGCTTGACAACCCGCTTCTTCAATCCCTCTCCCAAGCTAACTAGGTACACCAATCGAAAATGGTTATGGAAACAGGCTCAGATACAGTGAAATAAATGTCTGAAGGATAACGGACTGCGTGAGTGAAATGGTCATGGAATCATTGACTGGATGACTGAATTATGGATGGAATCATGGGAGAGATCATCATAAGAATGATGGTGAAGGTGCCCAAATGAGATAAGTCCCTATGATATGTATGCATGTCCCCAACTTGACACTTGTCATGTTGGAAGCTACTTTGATCCACTTGTCCCCAACTTTAGAACTTAAGATAAAATAATTATCCATACTTTATGTTTTAAGAAAATTAATATAATATTCCTTTTTGGCTTAAGCTCTCTAGCTTAGTCCTTTCCCTTAACTTATGGTCGTCCCTTTCCCTAGATGGTGGAGTTCAGTCCCCCATCTCTTTTATCGTGGTCAGTCTGCGTCCAACGATGTATTTTATATTAATCATGAGACATATACAATATAGGCACATCGGCCTTTAACAATTAGGCACTCTGGCCTAATTCCAAAACATAAGCATTCCATCTTATAATAAATGGCTCACCATCCTATAACACATATCATATAAACAAGGCTCATTGACCTCCATACTGCGTTCACTTTAGTTACTGCGCACAGTATCCAGAAATGTGCACACTACATCATTTTACTACGCAGTACATGCGCGCACTATGCCATGAAAGGTGCATTACAAAATGATGTCAAAACAGCTCACCAACTTAAGTGCACTTACATTACATTTACAATTGGGTTCAGCCGAGGGATATTACAATCCCATCCCCTTATTTATGCACTGTCCTCAGTGCATCTTATACCCATATACAACAAAATTTTCAAAAATCCTCAAAAGGGTGCAGGTATTCTGTCCGCATTGCATCCTCATTCTCCCAAGTAGCGTCCTCAGGACCGTGCCAGGTCCATTAGACTTTTACAAGCCCTATGGCTCGGTTCCGGAGATGCTTGATTTTTCGGTCCATAATGTGCACCGGATGAACTTGAAAAGTGCCTTTTTGCTCCACCTGAATCACATTCCAATCGATAACATGATTAGCATCAGGTATATATTTCTTTAGCAATGATACATGGAATACATTATGAACAGACATAGATGCAAGCAATGCAATCATATAAGAAACTGGACCAATCCTCTCTAGGATTTGAAATGGTCCACAAAATCTGGCTGCCAACTTGGTGCAGCTTCCCAGCTTTAGGGAACTCCTATTAGCTTTCACCTTCAGAAAAACATGGTCACCCACTTTGAACTCTCTGTGGGTTCTGTTCTTGTCGACATAACTTTTCTGCCTATCTTGGGAAGCTTTTAAATTCTGCTTAATTTTTATCATCTGGTCCTCCATCTCCTTGAGTAACTCTGGCCCAACTACTGTCCTACCAGCTGGATTATCCCAACTCACTAGAGTATTGCACTTCCTGCCGTAAAGTTCTTCAAATGGGCTCATCTTCAACGATTCCTGATACCCATTATTGTAAGGGAATTCTACCAAGTGCAGGTAGTCTTCCCATTTCGATGGTTTGTCCATCACATACATTCTTAGTATGTCTTCTATCACTCTGTTCACTCTCTCTGTTTTTCCATCAGACTCAAGATGATAAGTTGTACTAAAGTTCAGATTCATTTCGAATCCTTTGAACAATCCTTTCCAGACATTCGAGGTGAATTTCGGGTCTCTTTTAGACACAATTGTTTTAGGAATTCCGTGCAATCATGCCACTTCTTTCATGAAAATATCAACAACATCTGCTACCTTGTGAGTAGTTTTCAGTGGAATAAAATGGGCATCTTTTGTAATCTTGTCCACCACCACCATGATCGAATCGTGCAGCTTGCTTTTTCTGGGAAATCCCGTAATAAAATCCATTTTCCCCACTTCCCACTTCCATTCAAGAATGGGCAAAGGTTGCAGCAACCCTGCTAGGTGCCTATGCTCAGCTTTAACTTTCTGGCATTCCATACATCTAGCGATGTATTCAGCGATATCTCTCTTCATACCTAGCCAAAAGTAATGGATCTTGATCATCGCCACGGTTTTATGATATCCAGGGTGCCCTGCATAAGCGACATTATGCATTTCATGAAAAATCATACGTTTCAAGTCCTGGACATTTGGAACAAAAATTTTGTTCTTGTGCAGCTGTATTCCATCTATTCCCAAATTGTAATTATCCACCTCTTGTGGTATCTTACCATGTTGTGGCTTTGTTACCAATTCTCTGTATTGCAGATCTGCATTTGCAGCCTCCAAAATTTTTCTTTTAATATTAATCTGATACATGCTAATGGTTGTAGCATGTAGTTCATGCACCCTCCTGTTGAGTGCATCAACCACTTTATTCTCTTTCCCCTTGATATGATTTATATCAAAGTCATATTCACTTAGAAATTCTAACCATCTGTTTTGCCTAGCATTTAGATTTGGCTTATCAAATAAATATTTCAAGCCACTGTGGTTTGTTCTTAGCTCAAACCTCTTCCCCATGAGGCAGTGTCTCCAATTCCAAATCATGAGTGGCATAGTTTCTTTCATGCTCCTTCAACTTCCTTGATTCATAACATATAACAAACTCATTTTGACCAAGGACTCCACCAAGTCCTTCATTACATGCATCTATGCATACAATGAATTCTTCATTTGGGTCTGCAATCCTTAATATTGGAGCACTTGTCAATAATTGTTTCAAGTGTTGGAAACTCTTTTCATAGTCTAGTGTCCACTGAAACTTCACCCCCTTTCTTTACAAGGAAGTGATCTTGGGTGTGCAATCTTTGAGAATCCTTCAAAAAATCTTCTGTAGTAGCCTGCAAGACCCATGAATGATCTCACTTCTGTCACATTCTTTGGCGTTGACCATTCTCTAATGGATTCTATCTTCTCAGGATACACTTCTATCCCATCCTTTCAAATGATATGCCCCAAATAATGAATTTTTTTTTGATAAAATGAGCACTTGCTCAATTTGGCATACAATTGATGTTCCCTTAATAATTTCAACACCATCCTAAAATGATGTTCATTCTCTTCCTCTGATTTAGAATATATAATAATTTCATCCAAAAAGACAATGAAAAACTTGTCCAAATATTCTCAGAAAACACCATTCTTTAAGCACACAAAAACAAATGGTGCATTTGACAACCCAAATGGCACCACTGTGAACTCATAATGACCATACATTGTCCTGAATGTGGTCTTGTTGATATCTTCTTCTTTAATCCTTACCTGATGGTATCTTGATCTGAGATCTATCTTTGAAAATATCTTTGCATTGTTCAATTGATCAAAGAGATCATCAATCCTTGGTAGAGGATACTTGTTCTTAACAATCACTTTATTCAACTGTCTGAAGTCAATGCACAATCTTAATGTTCCATCTTTCTTTTTCACAAACAAGACTGGGGTACCCCAAGGTGACACATTGGGCATATATACCCCTTCTTCATAAGTTCTTCAAGCTGCATTTGCAACTCCTTCAACTCTAGTGTACTCACTTTGTAAGAAGTCTTTGACACTGGAGCTGCTCCAAGCATTAGATTTATAGAGAAATCAATGTCTCTTTTTGGGGGTAGTCCTGGTACTTCCTTGAATACATCTTCAAAATATTCTAGGACTGCATAATCCTCCAAATTTGGCACCTTATATCTAGGTTTCTCCGCCAAATGAGCTGCAATTATTTGACACCCTTTTTTGTAACATTTCTTCAGCTGCAATGCTGAAATTTCTCTAGTGGTTACTGTCCTGGGAATTCCCTGCACTTTCCTTAGTTTCCCTTCATCATCCAAGAAAGTAAATGCTTTGTTGTAATAGTCTAAAAGAGTATGATGTTGGTCCAACCAATCCATCCCAATTAGACAGTCATAGGAACCTAAAGGCAAGATGTTAAAATTTGCCTTGGTGTTCAATCCATTCATGTCCATGAGGCATGACTTAACCATCTCATTAATTTTTGTTCTGGCTCCTATAGCCAGCTGAACCAACCAGGATTTCCCATGCTTTCTTCTTGGAAATTGCAAACTTTCCACCATCTTAGGGTCTATATAACTATGACTAGCTCCTGAATCAATTAAAATAGCAATGGTTTGGTTGTTGATCATACCTTCCACTTCAATCATATGTGACAGATACTCTTCTTGCTTGTTGTCCAGGGCTGCATAGATCCTTCGCACATATCTGCCCATGTCCTCCACTATTTCATCTTGTTGTACATTGTGAACAACCCTACCTTTTTCACCTCTGTGAGGACAATCTCTGAACCTATGATCTCCTTTACAACCCCAACATTGAATAGGTGGCTGCCTTGGCCTTTGAATCCCTGTGTCAATCGTTCTAGGTTCTTTAGGCATTTGTTGTCCCTGTGGATTATTTTTTAAGAATGGTGGCTTAGCTCCCTTCTTCCTTTGATCCATCTTGAATTTCTTTTTGTCTTCCCAAGCCTTTTGGAAAATTGACCTTGCTTTCTGCTGATCATATAGGCATTTAGCTCACCTTATGGTCTCTTCCAATGACTTGGGATCATCATATTGTATTTTTTCACTGATGAATGATGGAAATCCACTCAAATACCTTTGAATTTTGATTTTCTCTTCCTTGATGAAAGAGACATACTTCAACAATTCTAGAAACCTTCTCTCATATTCATCTATGGTCATACTTCCAAGTTTGATTTCAAAGAACTCTTTCATTTTCTTGTCATAGTATCGCTTAGTCAAGTATTTCTTCTCAAAATACTTCTTGAATTCACTCCAAGTAACACTTTTCTCTTTAATGTGTTGCACCTGCACAAGATGATCCCACCACATGGATGCCTTTCCCTTGAGTTGATAGATAACAATTCTACCTTCGGCATGAGAAGAATAATTATGCAATTGAAAATACATTCTCATTCCCAGCAACCATGTTTCTGCATCTTCATCCTTCTTGTGCTCACCATCAAATACAGGAGCTTTGATTTTGTTCATTTCTCCTGATATCTCATCCACCCCAGACCTCTTATGCCTTCTGATAGGGGATGGACATGAGATGTTGCCTGCTCTCTTATTGGAATGCCTTTGGGAGTGATGGTGGTTTCTGCTAACACTTATTTATTTTCTTTTCTCATCCAAAGGCTTGTGACTTCCATATTTTCTTAAGCCACTCTCCTTAACTAATTTCTTTTATATTATGTTCAAGCCCTCCAATAAATTCACATTGAAGTCATCTTGCTGCTCCTTGGCTCTCATAAGCCTTTCATTATCATCTTTATGGATTTGGACATCCTTCTGCAAATTTTTAATGGTCTCTGCCATATTCATGTTTTCATTCCTTTCTTCTCCATGACCATTGGAGTTTGTTCCTTCAATGCCCAAATGGACATCCATCCCTCTGCTTTGATCTTGCTGACTGTAATTCCCCTGTGCCTCTTCCATTCCTATGGACTCCGTACTGATCTGATCTGATCTAGTTGTTGTTAATTCTGCAAAACGTGCAACCATCAAAACTTATTAGGCTAGCAATTCAACAATTCATGAAAAATATGAACCATTTTGGTTCAATATATACATCAGAATTATCTCTTCTGATTTATTGGTGTTATCATCATGAAAATTATAGATAATACCCAAGTCTTGAGAACATAGACGCACGACGCCTTCAGAGATACATCTGGGCAAAAAGGCAATTTGTCGATACCACTTTCGCCAAGACGCGTATCACATGTTTCAATATGTCAAAAACACCACACATGGAATGGGCGACGGCTAGTCAGATTACCCTGTTTCACTCATTTGGTACTTCACAGCCATGTGACGTCAGTTGAACGCTGCCATGTAACGAACTCAAAAGCTAATCATTTGAAATGGATTAGCCAAGCATGGCAACCCAATGCACTTGTACGTAGTATGTTTGTGCTTCATAATTGGGATTTTGTAGCTACCAATCCTCAAGTATGGAGGCATCAACTTATCCATAAATGGAGTAATTTCCAAATTGCTCGAATTTTTTCTCTCTGTAAAAGCATTTAGGTATCCACATATTGAGGTACATGGATAAGGCTAAATCTAGTGAGACTGGTTATTTGGGCAACATGATAGACTTTCCTTCGAATAAGGAAGAAAGGGTACTTGCTCACATTCTAGCGACTAAATTCCACACAGAGTCGGCTATAGACTCGCAGTTGGAAGTCAAGCTGAACCCTCCTATGAAGGATTTAGTCATCAACAGGCCAGTTGCTAAGAAGAAAAGGAGCAAGCGGCAGAAGAAGGAAACCACAGCTGAAATGACTGAAATTTTTGGAGAGAATCAACTGGTCTGGTTAGATTCTTTAAAGGAGGAGATCGCTAAGATGAAATGAGTCCTTTAATAAAAGTACATTTTAGCAAATTTTTGGTCACATGGTAGCAGAGGTAAGGGTCCCCAGAGATGATAGACATGTTCTTAAATGATCCCCTTACAATAGGATAATTGTTATCATTCCCTTTTTGTAATTTTGAGATTAATACGATTATATAAATACATAAGCGGATTCTGGACTGTTTATTACAAGATTCTAACTGGTGGTGTTATGAGTCTTGTTTTCTTTCATAGTATGCTTTTCTTGTAAGCTTATATTTCACTTCCATCTATCTGAATCGGAGGAATATAAAACTCAGAATTCATTTATGAGATGCTCTCGGCTTCGCAATTTAGACTATATTTATTTCTTCTCAAACCAACTCTGAATTCATTTTAAATAATGCTCCGATGCAGTTGTGTGTTTCTTTTTCCTCTAATACCATGCAAATTTTCTATTAAATTCAAACTCATCGCCTTCCAAACGACTTCACGTGCACAAAAATTCAACTTGTACACCCATATTTATCATGCACAGTAACATCACAAGGTAAATCGTGCTTCCGCGCACCTATATCCACTATGCATTTCTTCTTTGTCGCACCAATAAATTACGTGCATTACTTCTGCGTTGTGCGCCAATATCCATTGCGCACAGTTTTGGTTTCGCGCATTGATATTCCACATGCATTTCGCCCTATGCATTGCACCATGTCAAAGTTCAATATGCCCCACCGCACACATTACTCTACGTGCACCATTGAATACACTATCGCGAGACAACTTATACTCATACTATGCACGCACCAACAAAACTCCTCTGTGTTTTGCAATATTTGCACACCCCACATGCACATTACTATGTGTGTTCTCACTGCGCAATGCTAAATTCAGCGCGTACCTCCGCACACAATATTCTTCCGCGCGGCGCCACAATTTATCGCGCACACCTGCACTCCAACATTTTCCATGGACACTCTGTGACTTGAAATTTGGTCACCTTGAAATTAATCTTATGTGAATATTCGCTTCAACTGAACCTTTCTGACCCATCGAGGCTCAGTGTTGGAACTGAAGCTTTGGTACCATACTGTAACATCCCCGACCTCACACCGGTTGGGCATGCCACTCCTCATATGCTTTACTTAGCTCTGATAAGTTATTGTAACGTCCCCGACCACCTATGATCGAGCCACGCTACACGAGGGAACACTTTCCCTCTCTCACTACAGAACATACTGTAACATAACCAGTATTCAACTGAGTTATGCCACATAAATTTTCTCTTCAAACTACATGCAATTATAACATATACATACAACACTCTTGCGAAAGATTTACATATAAATGTAAACAAACAATTCCATTTTGTAATATATGATTTCATATGGAAATAACAGTAAACACAGATATGCAGCATATACAAGGAAGTACCCATAAACATACAGATAATTATAATCACATATATGATAAAGCGTAACATAAGCATGTAAATAACAATGCAGCATGTAAATTTATCATACAATTGGTACTTATCTTGGAAAGATTTTCACCAACTACGTACAGACCGTCCATGAACCTCCCAACCTTGGACTACACTGTTGATCACTCTCAACAGCGAGTCACCCCCAAGCTGGGACTGAATTCCACCTAGGTAAAGGGATTCCTAACTAGGCTAAAGGCTCATAGACAACATGAAAGACTCTATCTCAGGTGCTCACTCAACTAACGGCCTATTGCCTCTCATTCCCCACATGTCTGTCCCACCCAAGGAAGTGTGCCCCTTCTCTGCTCAGCAGTCCTTCGACTGCCTTACTTACCTTCCAGGGCTTCAACAACAGGCCGGACCGGAAGTCTTAGAGCACTGTAGCTGCAGTTTAGCACCTTCAGAAAATCAATTCCCAACAATTCTTCAGCCAGAGAATTTCTCACGGGCTTGACAACCCGCCTCTTCAATTTCCCACGGGCCTAACAACCCACTTCTTCAATCCCGCTCCCAAGCTAACCAGGTACACCAACCAAAAATGGTTATGGAAATAGGCTCAAATACAGTGAAATGAATGTCTAAAGGATAACGGACTACGTGAGTGAAATGGTCATGGAATTATTTACTGGATGATTGAATGATGGATGGAATCATGAGAGAGATAATCGTAAGAATGATGGTGAAGGTGTCCAAATGAGCTAAGTCCCCACGATATGTATGCATGTCCCCAAATTGACACTTGTCATTTTGGAAGCTACTTTGATCCACTTGTCCCCAACTTTAGAACTTAGAATAAAATAATTATCCATACTTTATGTTTTAAGAATATTAATATAATATTCCTTTTTGGCTTAAGCTCTCTAGCTTAGCCCTTTCCCTTAACGTTTGGCCCTCCCTTTCCCTAAATGGTCGAGTTTATTCCCCCATCTTTTTTATCGTGGTTGGTCTGCGTGCAACAATGTATTTTATATTAATCATGAGACATATACAAAATATGCGCACTGGCCTTTAACAATTAGGCGCTTTGGCCTAATTCCAAAACATAAGCATCCCAGCTTATAATAACTGGCTCACCAGCCTATAACACATATCATGTACACAAGGCTCGTTGTCCTCCATACTGCGCGCACTTTAATTATTGCGCGTGGTATCCAAAAATGTGCACACTACATCATTTTATTGCGTAGTACATGCGTGCACTATGCCATGAAAGGTGCATTACAAAATGATGTCAAAACAACTCACTAGCTTAAGTACACTTACATTACATTTACAATTGGGTTTGGCAGAGGGATATTACAGGTATCATAAGTGATCTTATTGGATTTAATAATCATGACCTTAGTCTTATCAG